>JAPYYV010002164.1:0-22279 GCA_030522625.1 Copidosoma aretas | reverse complement strand
ACCATTATTATCATCCTTATCATCATCTTGATCATCATAATCATCATTATCATTAACTTTATTATTATTATCATCATAATACTTGGTATCATCATGATTATGAAATGTCTTTTTATCAACATAATCATTATCATAATTAACATTATCATCATCATCATTATCATCATTATTATCAGCATTGACATCATTACAATTATCAATATCATCACGATTATCAATATTACAGTCATCAATATTGTCATTATTATCATCATCACAATTATCATTATCATTGGTATAATCATCATCTTTACCATCATTCTAATCATTATCCTTACCGTCATCATTATCATCATCATTCTCACCATCAGAACTATATTCATCATAATCATAATTATCATTATCCTTATTAAAGGCTTTATTACAATTATTATCATCAACATCATTATTACCGTCATCTTTGATAGCATTATTACTCTCATCATCATCATTATTATCACCAGCATCATTATAATCATCACCATCAGCATCCTTATCATCATTACTATCATCATCATTATTATAATCAGTATCGTGATCATCATCATGATTATCAGCATTATTATCATTATGATCATTCTGATCATCGACAGCATGATTATTATCATCCTCGTTTCATCATTATCGTCATCATGACCATTGCAATCTGCACTATCATTTTCATTAATATCTTTATTATTATCGTTATTAACATCATCATAATCATTATCTTCATCATCGTCATCATCAGCATCGCCATCATCATCGCTATTATCATCATCATTATCATTATCCTCACCGATATTATCATCGCCATTATCATCATTATCGACATCACCCTAATCATCATTGACAGCATCATCGTCTTTATCATAGGTATCATCGACATGATTCTCATCATCATTGACAGCTTTATCATCATTATCATCATTAATATTATTATCATCCGTATCATCGGCTTATTTTTAATCATCTCTATCATTATCATCATCATTATCGTCATCATAGACAGCATGATTAATTTCATCATCATCGTTACTATCATTATTATCTTTATCATCATCGTCGTCTTCATCGTCATTGTCATCATTACCGCTATTGTCATCTTCATCATCACCATTATTATTGTAATCAGCATTATAGTCAACATATATATCATTATTATCATCATAGTCAACTTCACCGCCGTCACGACATGATGATTATCATTATAGACAGCATTACCATCAGTATAATCATCATCGCTATCCTTATAATCATTATCATCATCAGTATCATTATCATCACCATCATCAACATCATCCTTATGATCATCAACATCATCATCATTAATCGGATAATTATCATAATTATCATTATTGTTATCATTAATTGCATTATCATGATTATCATCATTATTATCATCATCATCATTCTCATTATCATCATCATCATCATCATCATCATCGTCATCATTAGCATTATCGTTAACATTATCATCATTATTAATAGGATCATAAATATCATCATCATCGTCATCATCATCAATATCATCATTATTATAATCATAATCATTATCATTCTCAATATAATCTTTACCCTCATCATTTTTATTTTTATTATTATTATCACTACTATCATGACCATCATTACGATTATAATCATCAACCTATTTATCACCGTCATAATAGTCATATTCAACACAATCAGCGGCAACATCTTCACCATCATTTACAGCATCATCATTATTTTCAGTATCTACCCCCTTATTATCAACATTATCGATTTTTTTAATATTATAATTACAATTATTATCATCATTATCATAATTATTGTCATCATGATCAACATTATCATGCTCATCATCACCAACATTATAGTCAACTTTACCACTAGCATCGACATCATCCTTATCATAATCAACAGCATTATCATCATTTTCTACAGCGTCAACCTTATCAGCAACATCATCATCATCATAATCATTATTTTCCTCATAATCATGATCATTATCATAAACATTATCATCATAAACATTTTTGTCATCCTAATTTTCATCATCATCATCATTATGATCATCGTCATCATCATAATTATTATCATTATTACTAGTCACAACATCATAGTAATCATTATCATCATCATCGCCATTATCATCTCTATTATCATCATCATTATTATTATTATCGTTATCATTATCATCGTGACTATCACCGACAACATCCTCATCAACACTGACAGCATCAACACTATTATTATCATTATCATCATTATTATTATCATTATTTTCATCATCATCGTTATTTTTTTTATCATCATCATGATCACTATTAGCTTCATTGTCATCGTCATTGTCATCATGATCATCATCATCATCATCATCACGATTAGCATTATTATCGTTATGATCATCATCATCATGACTTTTTACATTATCATCATTATTATCATCATCATGATCATCATCAGAATAATCATCTTCATGATTATAATTATTATCATCATTACTAATTTTGTAATCATAGTCATAATCATTATTATCATCATCATCTTTATCATCCCTATCATTATCATCTCTATCATCATTATCATCATCATTAGCATCATCGCCATCATGGACAACATTCTTATCCTTATCGACAGCATCATTACCATTATCATCTTTATCATCATCATCTTTATCATTATTATCATCATCATTCTCATTCTTATTATGATTATCATAATCACAATCATTTTCATAATCATCGTCATTGTCATGATGATCATCATCATTATCTTGATAATCATCATTATAGTCATAATCAAGATTATTATCTTTTTGATTTTCATCATCATTATCATCACCATCATTATCATCATAATCATCATCATCATCATCATCATCATCATCATCATCATCATCATTATTATCATTATATTCATTATCATTGTCAATATAATCTTCGACAGAATCACTATTATCATCATCGTATCATTATCATCATCATCATTATCATTAATACCTTCATCTTCATCTTTATTATTATTATCATTTTCAATACTATCCCCGTTATTATCGTTATCATCACAATCATCATCAACGTCATCATCATCATCTTTACTATCATCACTTTTTTTATTATTATTATTATGATCATCATCGTCATCTTTATCATCATCATTATTATCATCACCGATAACCCAATTGACAACGTTCTTATCAACATTGACAGGATCATCACCATTATTATCATTATCACCATCATTTTTATCATTATTATTGTCATCATCGTCATTCTTACTATCATTATCATGATCCCCATAAGCTTCATTATCAATGTCATCATCATCATCATCGTCATCATCATCATTATCATCATCATCATCATCATTGTCATCATCATCATCATCATCATCATCATCATCATCAGCATCATCATCATCATCATCATCATCATCATCATCATCATCATCATCATCATCTTAATAATCATCATAATAGTCAGAGTCACGATTATTATATTTATTATTACCATAATTATCATCATCACCATCATTATTATCATTCTGGTTATCATTATTATCGTCATAATTATCATCGTCAGCATCTTTATTATCATCATATTATCATCATCATTATCATAATCACCATTATCATCATCATCTTTATAATCATCATCAATATCTTCTTTATCCTCATTATCATCGTTATCATCACAATTATCATCTACGTCATCATCATTATCTTCATTATCATCACTTTTATTATCATCATTATTATGATCATCATCGTCATAACTATCATCATCATCATCATCATCATCATCCTTTTTATCGTCATCAATTTCATTATCATTATCATCATCACGATGATCATATCATAGTCTTGAAATTCATCATCATGACTATTTGAATTTTCATCATTGTTATCATTATCATGATTATCATCATCATCATCATCAGCATTATCATCATTATCATTATTATCATTATCGACTGCATCATTATTATCATAATCATATCATTATCATCATGACCATTATCATCATCACCATCAATGTCATCATCATCAGCATCCTTATCATTACACATAAAAATATTATTTTTAGGTAGCAACTTGAGGCCGTAAGTGGATATTACTTTGTTAAGTTTGAACTTATCCTCGTTTACTTGTACCGATGACAATCCCTGCAGGAGCCCAGTATCGTTAGTTGCTTCTTCGGCCAGCATGATGAACTGCGTGAGCTTATCTCGGCGATCTAGCTTAGCCTAGACTTTACTAGATCCTGCAATAAATTTCTAGATGTAGAGCTTTCACTGCAGTATATTAGCTGCGAGAGGATGTGATTCAGTATCTATCCTGCAAGCTTTTCTTATCCGCGCAAGAGCCAAGTGTGGAGCTGCAAATGTACCTCCAGGGACTGTGAGGCATTTGTAGTCACTCGTCGGCTGATCTACTTCTAAGTGCCATAGATCCTGCTGGCAGTGCAACTTTTCGTTCTACTAATATTCATCTAAATATTTTAACAACATCTGTGGTAAAAACGATTTCTGAAAATTGCCACTTAATGGCTGTTTGGAAAATGTCAGCCTGAAAATTAGGCCCTTGCAGCAGTGTATCAATTATAGATATGCTACTAGAATCCTGTTGCGGTGCATTGAATACAACACGTTATTTTTCATACAATTTGTAAAGTTTGTATAAAAATCCTTAATTTTGTTACAAAGCTTTAATTGCATTTTGATCAACTTGTCTATGTTGAAAGCGACGAGAAAGTAAAACAAGCGTTAGATAAGGCAAAGCCTTAAAGAAAATATACACACTATATACAATATTTACAAGTCTGAAGGTAGACACATTAAAAAATAGACTATCTTGGAGTCAACTAACATCAAAGAGAGCGAGAGCCAGAAAGATAACCAAGTACGGTGTTGCACTTACTACACCGAAGAGCGACTCCTTTCACTGTAGACTCTATAACTTACAGCGATAGATCAAGGCCGTGAAGAAACAGCAGAGCAAAGACGAGGGGTGGCGTGTATGTATGTGCACCGTCAGCTTAGTAGGCACTGGGCAAATATCCGCACAAAGATGAGACTGATAACGGCGGGTTCTCTCCTTCCTCCTCTGCTCCAGCGAATAAGGCAAATAAAAGATGGCATTGCAACAATGCAAACTAAAATTCAGCAACAATGAAAAATTTTTTTTCAAAATTTTCGAAACCCAAGCTCTGCTATCATGTTAATTTTTCTATGATTTACTTAAGGTGCTATGGTTGGAGTGCCATGCCACTAAGCCCTGAATCACGTATGCAAAAATAAATCTCATCCCTTGTTGAGATTAAATGTAAAAACATCAGGATATATATGAAAAATCGAGGTCCGTAGGGTTAGCCTAGAAAAAGGCATAAGAAAATTGGAAGAAATGTACTTTTTGTGAATAATAAAAATAAACAAGAGCAAGTGGCCTTAGTAATGCTTGATAGAAAAATTTACGTAGACTGAAACAATGAAATCATACAAAATAGGCGACAAAGAGATAGTATTACATTAAAAAGTATAGCATGTGTAAACAATAGGACTTATAAAAAGAGCAACGAAGAAAAATGAACTTGAGAAAATCAAAGGTAATTTAACAAAGTAAAGAAAAACTTTCGGCAATCAGAAAATACAGAAAAACTATATCGCAATTGACAACGCTATCATCCCTTAATTATAAACAAATAAAATAAAAAAGAGAGAAAAAATGTAGCAAAAAGAAAAACATATAAGTAAATTTAAAAGTTGTTAAGTGATAGACTGTAGTGTCTGCAATGAAAAAAAAAATTATGAAGCACATATTAATATCTCAAGAGGAAAAAAAAAAAAGCAAATTAAGTATTAATAATAATATCATTTAGAAATACGAGATTAAGTTTGTATAGGATCTATAATAAAATAATAAAGAGATACGCGAATGTGAATGTACAATTTATCTATGTAGGTAAATAAGGCACTACGGAATGAAGATCCAAAGTTCAATGATATGTTATGCATTATACATTATATTTTTGCAGTAAGAAAAGTAATTCGTACATGTCAAAGAATGTTTAATCAATCACATAATATATCCTATTCAAAATAGTATAAGTATTGATTTAAGGGAATATGCAGTTTCAATAGTTACAAAAAAAAAGTAGAGGAAATGTAGAAGTATATAAAAATCATTATGAGAAATTAAAAAAAATTAAAAAAAAGATTTAAAATATAACGAGTAAGTAAAAATTTCACAATCATATCGAATAATAATGATATATCTAAAATCGATCATAAAATTTTCAAAAATATCCAATAAAAAGCTTATTACTGTATCTTTAATATAATGATTGCATATGTATCAATATTAACGATAGGTACCACATAGAATTATCATCAGTAATACATAAGTAACAATTATTTGATAAATCAGTGAACTTATTTCATATATTGACTATGTTTGTCCGAAATTTTAAGCGAATTTTTATGGGATCGCTATGGTTATCTATGTTCGTAAGCATATTAGTAAAACCACCAAACTTTAAAAATAAGTGTTACTGGTCAATTCGTGCAATATTTATGAATAAAATAAACTTTCACAAATATATGAATCAAAAGTATTATATTACAAATATTTAACAAAACTTTTAAAGCAAAAGATATTTAAAGCTAATTAGTATTAGGCTCAAAAGTGTACCACATCAGTGACTTTTTAAATTTTACTAGGGGCTGTTCTATTTTTTTCTGCTTCAATAAAAACAAACTATCTCTAGAATTTAATAAAACCAGGGGGTTTGTTATTTTACATATTAGATTTAGTAAAAAATTTACCTGTAAACGTGCGTGTTACCAAAAATAAGTTATAAACGTATTTCTGATGTTACCGATTTTTATACAAATTTACTTATTAATGAAACTTTCGGTATAAAGAAAAGACTATCCAATTTTTTTAATTGTCCAAGGCAGTAAATGTTTTTTAAAAGTAAAAAAATTAGATGTTTTTTTTTTTGTAAGTGTACTACCCAAAATTTTGTATATATTCATTACTTTTAATATCGTTCTATGGCGCCAAACTCATACTGAAGATCGTTTACTTTGAGAGGCACACTCCTAATATATAATCAATGTGACTTCTTTTTGGTGTATACAACTCCCTGCACTATTAGAGAAATAATATTAAAAGTCTTCATCTGGAAATTATGTTAAACAAAAAATATGGAACTTTTGAAATCCTTAACAAATTTACAGATCTTGTGATTTTTAGCAATGATTGAAATGGCGAAAGCTCCGGAGGGTAACAAGATAGAAAGAGTTCTTTAGGATTAAAGATAAACTTAAACAATTTGCCTTAAATCATACTTTTTTTCGATTTGTACGTTTGTTTTAAAGTTACAGTCCATAAAAGATTAAGAAATTACACTATTACAAGTTACATGAAGTTTCAATTGGGTTTTTTAGTAAGTTTTTAATTAGTTTCGTAGAAACAAAGCATCTTACAAAAAAGTATACACTAATATTTTATACTTAAAATAATCGAAAGAATAGAGTTATAGTTATTAAATAACAAAACGGAAAACTAATTATATAGTTGTAAATAAATAGCTACTAATAAAAAAAAATACATTTAAATATAATTAATGCGGATATTTACCTAATATCACCACAGCATAGGAATTAGAAGAATAATATTAATTAGAATACATTGGATTTTTTTTAACCGAAAATCAAAAATGTAAAAATTCGTTGGAATTATTCATATGTGTATAAAAAAAAATTATTGTTTTTATTATTTAGATATAAGAATAAAAATATTAAAATATGGGGGTTGACAAGCAGAGTGTGCAAGGAGCGGAGCCTTACTAGTATATATATATATATATATATACCAGTAGGGCGTTGCCCCTTAGGCGCTCCGCATGCCAACCTACATATTTCAATATTTGTATTCTTATGTCTGAATAATTATTAAAAAAAAAAATTTTTAATTCACATATACACTAGGGCGTCTGTAATTTACCGATTTAAAATTTTTGATCATATACCCCCTTAACTCTCTTTGATGTATCCTAAAATGATAATCCATACCCTGAAAACCCGAGAATTCTGGATTTAACACGTGCCCCTAGACCCAACATGATTTTCCATTTAAATAGCATGGGATTTTCAGACTTCAACCTTGTTTGATTTTTTCGACCACTTTAAGTTTTTTTCCGGATTTTTGAATCATACCACTAAATGACATGTCACTTGAACTGAATTAGTTGATTTTTTCCAGCTTAAAATATGCCAGTTGAAGAAATTTTACATTTTGGATTTTTTGTTCTTCGAAGGCTTCGAAGGCCAAAATCGAACTTTTTCAACATGCTCATATGATGCTGGAAAAAATAAATACATCGAGTCCAAGTGATATGTAATTCAATGGCATGATTAAAAATCCAGAAAAAATACATTAAGTGGTCAAAGAAATGAAGCAAGGTTGAAGTTTGAAAATCCCATGCTATTTAGATGGGAAATCAAATTGGGTCCAGGGGCACTTGTTAAATCCAAAATTTTCGGGTTTTCATAGTATGGATTATCATCTCAGAATACAAATGAGAGGTTTCAAAGGGTATATGATCAAAAAGTCAAAAGCGGTAAATAACGGATACCCTAATATATACGTACAAACATAGATAACCGAAGCGATCTCATGAAAATGTGCTAAAAATTTAAACAAATATACTCAATATAAGAAATGAGTTTGCTGATTTATCAAATAATTGTTAATAATTAAATACTGATGATAAATATAATTGGTATTTAAGGGTAATATTGATACATATGTATATGTATACAATATTTACGCAATCATTATTATTACAGAAACAGTTCTGAGCCTCTGTTTGTTATTTTTGGTCGATTTAGAATTAATTATGGATGTAAATTTTATAATATGTCGTGTCTTACTCACCTTGTTCCAAGGTAGCAAGACACGACACATAACTAATTTCCAAAATCTTTAACAAAGGACTGGAGGAATAAGGCAGATAGTATACTTAACAGCATGCATAACTCATAGAAACAACAAATCCATAGAAAGAATATAGCATATATTGCTTCAACTTTGATATTAAAAAGTTACACAAGTATAAGTATCCCTACTATCCGACCTTCTAACTCAACTTATTTAACTTTAGCCCTACTGGTGTAAGGTCAGCAGCTGCTGCTCGGCACGATGCTCTGGACGTGTCGGATATAGAAATAGGTGAGCCTACCGTATCAATGTAGCTTGGTGGCTCGGGCGTTGTAGCTGAAACGAGCATCGGGAGATCTGACGGCAGATGGGTGCTCAACGGTACGAGTCCCGGGTGGTGAGATGGCACAGGCAATTACAGTAGCTGTTGTTAACCAGCAGTACTTTTAAGCCATGGCCAAAACTCAGTCGTACAAACACTGTCTTACACTTTGTCACACACGAGTTTTCCCAATAAAGCAATTCTATACACCACGTCTATAATATGAACCAAATTCCTCATCATTTTAAATGTCCAATCCTATCGGCCCATAATGTCGTATCAGTCAAGTCTAACTGCGCGGCCGGTGTGTCCCGGTTCGGAAGTGTTGCAGGTGGCGGATTGCGGCCAAAGTTTAGGAACGCCGGAGTTAGCTTTGTGGATGCCTGCTCCATTGTATTTATTGCAAATGCAAATTCATGGAGGTGTGCATCCCACAGACGGTGATCCTTATCTAAAAACGAGTTGATCATCGGGTTAAAGGTGCGAGTCACACGTTTAGCAGGTTTGGCCTGTGCATGGTATGGCGGAATGGTAGAGTGTTTAATCCCATATATTTCACACACCTCTTTTAACTCCCGATTCACGAGCTCTGTACCGTTATCGGTTAGAATATATTTTGGTTTCCGCACTGCTTCAATACCAATTCCTCCACCACTTTCCGTGTGTTCTTTCCATCTGCCTTCCAGAATGCTTGTAACTTAACATACTTAGTAAATAGATCTTGAATTATAAGTATATGTTTGTGTCCATTTTCGACGGAGGTTTTGGTCCAGCAATATTCATAGCAGTTACGATCCATGGTTGCTCAAAAATTCTTTCTCCCATGAAACTTGCCGGCACTTTCTGTAGAACTTTTTGCTGTTAACACTCCTGACACTCACGTACGTAATGAACTACATCTTAAAAGTAACCAGGCCAATAGTAATAATTAGCAAGACGGGCATAAGTCTTCTCCACACCTATATTCCCTGCTTGGGACTCATCATGAGCATCGTGTAATGCTTGAACACGGTGCTCCTTCGGTAAGTCAATCTTCCATTCATCGAGGTCATCTATCGTAGAATTAACAATGGGGTTTGGTTTGTGGAAGAAATGGGTCCCGTTCTCATATTTCCAATTTTCAAATTTATGTGGAACAGCCTACACTCCTTTTATCCGTTTTAATCACCTTTCGTCACTGACTTGCTCTATCTTGGGTGTTATTACTGCGACTAAGTTTTCTTGTGCACAAGACAGGGCACCCAGGACTTGGTGTAGTTTTTCCTTCCTGTGGATACATTCCAAATCGTATGCCTGTAATGCGGTGTTCCACTGAGCCAATCTTCCTACTGGGTCCTTCAACCAATTTAGCCACAACAGACTGCTGTGGTCGGTAATTACAGTAACATGTTCTCCTTGCAAATAACCTCTTGATGTATCTACAGCCCACAACACAGCCAAGCACTCCTTTTCAGTTACGGTATAATTTCATTCTTGCTAGCTTAGTGCTGACGTAGTATATTGGATGTTCTCCGCCCTCGAGGTTCTGTGTCAGCAGAGCCGCCATAGCATAATCGCAGGCATCCGTTTGCAGGATGAATGGTTTCAAAAAATCCGGCCGTGACAAGACAGGTGCCTTGGTCAGGGCTTGCATGAGGCTTTCGAAAGCTAACTGTTGTTCATCAGCCCACTGCTACTTCACGTCTTTGGCCATTAGCTTCGTCAGGGGCGTTTTCTTTTCGGCGAGGTCTGGAATAAATCTGGAATACCGTCCAATCTTTCCTAAAAATCTCTTGAGTTGCTTGAGGGTGGTTGGCACGGGATACTCCAAAATTGGCTTGACTTTGTCGAGATCTGTCCGAAGACCTTCCCCATCGACCAAGTATCTGAGGTACTTAACCTCTTTACTACCAAACTCCGATTTCTTGCGATTTATAACTAGATTTGCCTCCTTTAAAGCTTTTAAGATGACCCTCAACCACTTGAGGTGGTCCTTACAAGTTTCTGTGACAACGACGATATTATTTATGTACGTGTAAACATACGGTTTCCATTCCGGTTTAATTATACGATCCATGATGGTCTGGAATATTGCTCGGGCGTTTGTCGATCCGTAGAGCATGCGCTCATATTGATATAATCCTCTACCGGGCACAGGTACGCTGCAAATTCTTTGCTATCTTTATCCAAGAGAATTTGATGGTAAGCCTCGCTGAGATTGATTTTCGATATGTACCTGGCCCGGCGTAATGTATCCAAAATATCATCCATGAGTCGCATGTGATAAGCGTTTTTTCGTGTAATTTTATTTAATTTTCGATGATCTATACAAAAACGAATTTTCCCATGTGACTTCGGCTGGAGAAGTGGATAGATACACCATGCGCTTTCCGATTTTCGATGATATTTTCTTTCATCAACCGATCTATCTCATAGTACGCTATCTGCAGGACTTTTGGTGCATACCGTCGGGGACGTTGTTTGATTAGGGGGTGGCCTTGGACATCGATACTGTGTTTGGCCACCGTAGTGCTCAAGGCCTAAATATTGTAAATTTCTATCTCAAATTACTAAAAAAACTTATTTTACTATCTCTGGAAAAAAACGAAGGAATGATTTTTTACTATTCCTGCTTATTACTAGAAAAAATCTTAGAAATCATAAAATTTTCAGGTTGAGTTATAATTTTTAAACATCTGCTATAGTTTTTCCTCATTCGCAATTCGATCTCCTACAATTTAAAATAAAAAACAGACCTCTATCATCTTCTTTCTAGAGATATTTGATTTATGACAAAGTAACCTTCCAATCAGCGATTTAGAACACAGTGGCGGCGGTGGTCAGTAGGGTTTCTGTCCGACCAAGTCACCCGACGTTCGTCTGCAGCCACCTTTTTCTGAACAACGGCTCCCAATTCTTCGTGGCGGTTGTTACTACCAAGTGCCAACCGTGCCCCTGGCTTCAGTTCCACGTCTGCCCATTACTCCCTCTGCACCGCTCCTACAGTTTCACTGATAGCCTAGTTGCCCCATGATTCATATTCAAACCTGCCCCATGCTGTCTGTGCGGGGTTCCTACATTTTCCCCAATAGTTCAACTTGCCCTTATTGCAGGTGCCAAGCTTGCCCCAGAGCCTAGTACTGAACCTGTCCCTAATACATTGGAAGGCCTGTTAGAATGATCCCAAACTATCTCCTGCGTCGGCCACTCGTATGTTTGTCTGTAAGCCTGAGAAGCTTCCTGATAGCTGTACTTAAGTACATACTATCCACCTTGCACTACCGATAGCAGTTCAATACGATTTCCTTGCATTCCTGCACTCTCAAGATCACGGCATACCTGATTGCTTACTACCTCGTGGAATAGTTGAGGTGTCGGTGATGATGTATTGTCGCAATTAATTCTCGACACACTAGTATCTCCTTCCGACGGCCTATCATGTGATTTGCTAGGAAAAAACATGGTTTTGCAGCGTTCTGGCCTGTGCCTCTCATCCAAGAGATCCATTGGGGAAATATCACCTCCTCCTTGTGCAACCTCGTCATTCTCCCGACCCCTACTACTGGCCGTCGGCCCGAAGTATTTCCTGTATAAAAATCCCTGCAACCGATCCCTGGCCTCCAACACGGAACCATTACTCGTGAGTCCCAGCAATATCAAATATTGGAACACTTCTCCGTCTTTGTACTGTTTTACTGTGTCCTCTATCACCTTTCCCTCTGTCTCCTGATTCAATACCTCCAATTCATCCCCTGATATTAGAAAGTTACACAAGTATAAGTAGCCCTACTATTCGACTTCCCAACTCAACTTATTTAACTCCAGCCCTACTGGTGTGGGGTCGGCCGTTGCTGCTCGGCACGATGCTCTGGACATAACGGATATAGAAATAGGTGAGCCTACCGTATCAATGTAGCTTGGTGGCTCGGGCGTTGTAGCTGAAACGATCATCGGGAGATCTGACGGAAGATGGGTGCTCAACGGTACGAGTCCCGGGTGGTGAGATGGCACAGGCAATCGTAGTAGCTGTTGTTAACCAGCAGTTCTTTTAGGCCGTGGCCAACACTCAGTCGTACAAACACTGTCTTACACTTTCTAACGCACAAGTTTTCTCAATTAAGCAATCCCATACACCACGTCTATACAGAACGCAGAAAAGAGCGAGAGTATCCCTCTCGCCGGCTCGCATGTACTCGTCGCCCAAGTGCCACCGAGACATGTATCTATCAGTGCGCCGGAATATCAGCTGCTGCACACTCCCTGATAAAGTGGGCAATAACCATATACTATTGTTGTATTTTCTGATTGACAAAAGACTTCCTTACCTTTGTAAAATTATCTTTGATTTTGTCAAGTTTATTTTCCTTCGTTGCTCTTTTTATAAATCCTATCTTTTTCATAACATCTACTTTTTCATACACAACTTTAACTTCTTTGCCTATGTTGTACGACTTTTATTGATTAAGCCCGTTAATTTTTCGATTAGGCATAAGTAAGGATACCTGCTCCTGTCCATTTTTGTTACGTCTAAAAAGTAAATTTATTGCCTTTTTCTTATAGCTATTTCTAGGCTAATCCTCACCGCCTCCATTTCTCATATATTCTGGTGTATTTGCATTGAAACCCAACAGAATATTTGTATATCTTAATCTATTTTTTCCAGTAAATTTTGAGTTTGCCTACTGTTACACCTTCTGTATCATTTTACATCCACTTATCGTCCATATTCTTAATACATAAACTTAAAAATACCAATCTTTATGGGTACAGCTGACCTACCAATTTCTTTCTTTTTCGTAAATTTTATTGCACCAATCCGTAATTACCGGTTTTTTTGTTTATTTTTAGACTCTATTCAAAATTTTTTTTATTTTTATACTTATCTCTCTCATATATAATTTGACCCGGACCATTTCTTTATTGATGTTATCAAATTTTGATTTAAAGTCTACAAAAACAGCATATAATTTATTGCGCCCTTCTTCTATTATATTTTCAATTAAACTATTTAGTACAAAATATGCCAATTTTCTACCTAATTATATTTATAATAATAATCATTTTAATAATTATCATATGAATGTATAAAATTTCTTATCATAATAATCGATTTGCCTCTTATTTATTAATCTTATAATTGATTTCATCTTTAATTTTAAAATGTATTATTAAAATACATTTGAATTTTTTTTTAATAAATTTTACAATTTTTTTTTACCTTAATGTTGTTTAGAAAATATTTCATTTAAAAAAACTTTTAATTTAAAAAATAACTTGGGCTTGGGCTACGACTTCGGACAGATACACAGACATTAATTTTTGAGTTGACTTACTGGCTATTTTTTAAAATTACCAACCCTTGAAATACTCATAGAACAACTATAAAGGCTATAACAAACATATTAAACAATCGGACTTTTGAATAAATCTCATCACATCTATATCACATAAGATTATCTACATACTTATATACGTACAATAATTCCGTCGATTTGATGCATTTATAGTCTTAACAATTCTTGGGCACTATTTACACATCGTATCTAATTACAACCATTCTATTTAAAAAGCTTTTATAATTTCTAGTCTTTTTATGATTTTTTTCAGCTAAAAAGATTCCTTGTTGTTTAAAATATTTTGACTGTGTAAATTCCAATGTTTGGTTATTATGAACAAAATTTCTCTGCTAGATGAATTGTAAAATTTGTAAATGAAATTTTAAAAATATATTGCAGACTTAAAATTTGTTACGTTAAAGTAATTTATTATTTTTTTACAGGTATTGTTTTTTAATTTTTCTCAATACTTATATTTATTGTAATTTTAATTTATAAAATAATCTATTAAAGGTATAAACAGTATAACATTATGTTTTAGACAAATTTTAGTTTTTTAAAAGGTATAAGCATTAGGACAACAATTTATTTTAAATACCTAAAGAATATTTAAAAAATTTAGATAGCGTAATTAGTATTTGGTAAGAAGCAAATTTTTTTTCTTTATTAATAAAAATCTTTGTGGAAACATTATGAAAAAAAGACATGATAAGCCCTTTTTTGTCGTTCTACTGAAAGTAAATACCTTTATTTACCGTTAACTTATAGTATTGTTTATGCTGTGCTAAAAACAGATACTCACAATTGGTTAAGACTTGATGCATCATGTTCTTTTTTTGTGGAATTATTTTTGCAGTTCATTTTATACCCTTCGATCATCATCGATATCTTCTTAATATAAAATTCAAACAAACACTTTCTCACAACATCATTGCTTTTCGTGCATATGCCCTTTATAGGATACTCTGTCGTACACTAATATTACGCATGATTCTTATTCCGTTATTGTGGATGACTATTTTAGATAGGGCAGACCATTTTCAAACAATCTAATCAGCGGTCAATCAGCAACCACATGTGCTGTGTCTTAACACTATTTATAACTAAGGACTCCATATGACTAAAGGCATAGTTACTTGTGTTCTTCTGATCAGCTGTCTATACTTATTGTCATGGCTTTTATATGATTGTATATAAAAAAATGTGTGCTTGTATATTGAAATCCACCAATCACCAGCTTACCCAGCGATATTTAACCAACATCTAAGCCTAATAATTTACATTAAAAACTTGAATATTGAATGATCCACAAGTATCAATTCATGTAATATTGCGAAAAATATGACAGCCCTGTCATTGGCTCTTAAAATATCTGCTTTGGAAGACACCTTATATTTTTTACATTATGTTACATATTGTGTACGATTTCGACTTAACCAGCAATATTGGAGAGTTTTTTAAACTGCCCTAATTTTCCCTAATAACGTTCGGGAAATTCGGCGGTCAATTTTGATTCCTCTTATTTGCTTGTTTCGAGCAGTGTAAAATATAGTTGGTTGGTAGGTTTGCTGTTGTCAATTCTCAAAACAGAAGTGAAACTAAGGGTTTTTGTCTACATACATTTAGTATGCTATTATACTCTCGTTAATCTTTAATAATATTTCATTTTTTATAACGCGTGCGATCGTGTATATAAACATAAATATTACTAAGTATATACTGTATAAACGATAATAAATATAAACAGATATGATTTGTTTAGTTATTATTACATTTTTTACTCTAATTTTTCAATGTCTTATATTTGTTTTCAGATAATTCTAATTACAAGACGTATAATAAAAATTTTTCATAATTATATTGGTGTAGATCGGTATTTGTATACTTACAAGAAAGTTATAGTTTTGTCAAAATCTATAACGGAAGTAGAAACATGTTTGTGAGGTAGCAGGGGGGAAGGTTGGGGAGGAGTCTGGTTGGGAGCAGAGAGGGAGTTGGGGGGGGAGCCAGGGGGAGCTAGCTTGAATTATTTGAGGTCATATTTTACGGTAAACCGAAAAAAAATTTTACCTGATTTTAAGGAGAAGCTAAGGGTCAGTAAGGGGGAGTTGGGGGGGGGGGAGCAAGTACTCACCCAAAAACCATACAACTATATAATATAGGAAGATATATTCATATATGGATGTATATATATATATATATACCCTTATATCTCAATATTGTTACTCTTATGTCGCGGTAATAAATACGAAATTTAAATTTGTATGCACATATGCGTACAAACATAGATAACCAAAGCAATCTTTTTAATTTGCTAAAAATTGAAACAAATATAGTCGATTATTTCAACAAATTATAAAAAACGATTTCAATGATTTATCTAATAATGTTTACTGATTAAAAACTAATATGGATTTTTTTTTTATTTGACGTTAATATTGATACGTATGTATATGTGTATAGCACTTACACAATAATTATTATTACAGAAACTGTTATGATCCTTTTTTTGGAAATTTTTGAACATTTTAGAATTAATTATGTATATAATCCTATAGTAAAATATCATTTAGAATATCTTACTTAATATTTGTACATGTCAATTTTTTCTTTCATTATATTTTCATTTTTTATACAGATTAATATACTTTAACGTTTCCTTTTTTGGTTTATAACTATTAAAAATTGACATCACTTTAAATTATTACTAAACTTATTCTAAATAACGTATAATACGTAGTTGATAAACATACTACAACATTTTAGAATTTCTTTTCATATTGACATAATATTACAATTCATAACGCATAACGTATCATTGAACTTTTAATTTTATCCCCGTAGTACCTTATTAAACCTTCATAAATATCTTACACATTTACATAAATCTTTTTCCTTCTGCATATCTCTCCATTGTTTTTTAATCCTACATTTCTGACTGCTATTTTTTAAACATTTTACGGATAATAGACTTGTCAATTACCATATAGTTTTTCTGTATTTTATGATTGACAAAAGTGTTCCTTTCCTCTTTAAAATTATGTTTGCTTTTCTCAAATTTATTTTCCTTTTCTGCTTTTTTATGAATCCTACGTTTTCCCATCCTGTACTTTTGTATATAGACCATCAACTTCTTTGAATATTTTGTATAATTAGTATTAAATAAGTCAGTTAATTCTCCGATTACGCATAAATAATCTTATCTACTTATGTTCATTTATGTTATGTGCAAAAGGTAAATTTCTTCCCTTTCTTTATGCCTATTTCTAGGCTACCTATTCCTTCCTCTATTTCTCATATATATCCTGGTATGTTTGCATTTAAACCTAACATAATATTTGTAAATCTGAATCTACATTTTCCCCTTTTTCTTTCCTTTTTCACCCTAAATCCGTGGCTACGCTTCCCGCCTCTAGTTTCGATGGATATCCTTGTGTCTTTGTATTTATGCTTAACAACATATTTTGAATCTGCCTTTCTTTTATTTTATAGGAAAATCTCTACTACAAATGTGCAATATAATTTTATAATTTAGTCCATAAATAATTATATTTGATTTCAACTGTCTACTTTAGCTCTTTTGTTTCAGCCAAACTGTCTTCGACTGCCCATTGCACCCTACCTGTTGTTTTTCCATGTGCCACAAAAATTGTCTATTAGGAAGCACATTAATGGGTCCATGTCCTCTTTTAAAACTTCCAAAGCTTCCAATTCAAATTAACACTGATCTGTTTCTATCCTTCTTGAATCCCAAAAATTAAGATTTTTCGACCGAATATAGTAAATACATTAAATAATTTCACTAATTTATCGAACAATTATTACTTATTAGAAACTGATAAGGACTGTTTCTGTTATTAAGGAGAATATTGACTCATATGTATATGTCTATTAGGGTAGGTCTTATTTGGAGAATTTTTGAATTTTATTTTATGATTGTCCTAAATCGTTTCTAAATAAATCAAAAATGATTTTGCCTAATTTCAGCTCTTAATAGTAATATTAACCCGGACACTAGGAGAACCAAAGTTTCAAATGCAAAATAACACGGAAAAAGGTCTTTCATTTCTTTGAAATTTTTTAAAACCTTGGCAAATTAACGAAATATAATAACACATAAATATTCTTGTAGGCAATTCGATGTTTTTTAAAACGGACTCCCATGATTTTTTGCTAAATCTACTCGTTTTGTGGTTATTCTATGTTATCATTTAACCTTAAGTGTTATATAGTGACATTAACGATGTTCTTTTAATTTTTTCTGAAATTTTTTCTTTTTTTAAAATTAACCATGTACTTTAAATACTGATAGAACAACTACGAAGGCTATAGCGAACATAATAAAATTAATTGGATTTTTATATAAATTTTATTACATCTATACTACATTAATGTAAGATTATCTTTATATTTATATTTGTACAATAATTCTGTCGATCCGATTCATTCATGCTTATTCCATTTTATTGGCTCTATTTACTCATTTTGTACAATCGATACCATACTATTTTAAAAGCTTTCATAATTTCTAGTGATTTTATAATATTTTTTTAAGCAAAAGAGACTCTACTGTTTGGAATATTTTAACTGCGTAAATTATTATAAAAACAATTTTTTCACGCAATGTATTGTAAAAATTTGTAAATAAAATTTGAAACATTAATTACAGTCTTAAAATTTGTTACATTATAGTAATTTATTATTCATTCAGAGGTCAACTTTTTAAATTGTTTTTAATTCTTGTAGTTAATGTAATTTTTATTTATAAAATAAAGTAATAAAGATATAAACAGTATAAAATTAAACTTCAGACAAATTTCAGTTTTTGAAATGGTATTAGCAGTAGGACAACAATTTTTCAAAAGTAACTAAAGAATATTCAAAAATTTAAATAGCATAATTGGTATTTGTTAAAAAACAAAGTTCTTTTGATAATTACTGAAAATCTTCGTATAAACATCATGAATAAAATGCATCACAAGCCTTTTTTGGTCTTTTCACTGAAAGTAAATACCTTTATTTACCGATCATTGTTTAGCTCCTTTTACAACCTCCGATCATGATTGATATCTTTTAAACATTAAATTCAACCAACAATTTTGCACATAACCATGGCTATCCATACATACGCTCCTTCTAGTATACTGTGTCTTACTTTAATATTACGAATGATTGTTATTCTGTAAGTCAAGATGACTATCTTAGATGAACCAGATTATTTTAAAATTAACTGATTATCTATCTATCAGCAAAAACATGTGCTAAATCAGATCACTTAATATAACTGAGATCTGTGTACGGCTCTGAACATAGTTACTTATGTTCTTCTGATCAGATGTGTATACTTATCGTCATGGCTTGTATATGATTATATTTAGAACAAGGTCAGCTAGTATATGGACAATAACCAATCATCAGCTTGCCCTGCTTTTTCCCATATTAAACGTTAATATAATAAATAAGGCAATCCATTAACATTGTAAATATGAATATTAAATACTTCTCACGTAACAATCGATTCAATATTGCGAGAAGCATGGCAGCCCTGTCATTGGCTTTTACAATAGCTGCTTTGAACGACACATTATATTTTTTACATCATGTGATATACTGTGTACATTTTCTAATCAACCAGCAATATGGAAACGATTTTTGAGCTGCCCTAATTTTTTTTAATCGCATTTGAAAGATTTTGCGGTCAGTGTCAATTTCTCTCATGATTATAATTTTAAAACATGTTGAAGTAAGTAATCTAACTGAAACCAAATTATAAAATCCTATCGATGAGCTTATACTTAAGCTAAGCGAGTGAGAGGTGAGTAGAAAGTGATGAGGAGGTGAAAGGGAGCTGGGATTGAGCTGGAGGGGAGCTGATCTTTGAAAAATTTCTGACAGTTCAAACAAATAAAGACGATGAAAGATTAATAAAAACTAATGAGGATAATTTTCTAAAAGAACTTATCTACTATGGTGAAATGAAATACAAATGTCAATACTGTTTAGCTATGTTTTAGGAAGACAAAAGAAATCTAATTGTTTCCACAAAGGGAAAATTTCTTTAAGTCCTTTGAGTAAATATGACAAAAAATTAATAAAAGTTCTATTATCTGATATTAATGTTACAATGCTTACTATGCATTTCAATAATATCTTTAGTTTTTAATCTCTTATAATTAACGAAATAGAACAAAAACGTGAATTCATTTACAATATTGAAATTCAAGGATAAATTTGCCATGTTACTTCAAATACTTTGAGATTAGATGAGAGTATAGTACCGAAATATGGTCGATTATACTTATATGATGATCAAGAAACCATCCCACAGATATTAAATTTAAGTCAAAACATAAATTTGTTCGGAAAATATATAAAAACTTTGACAGAAATTATGAAACACAATCCTATTGCAAGAACTTATAAATACTTGCATCAAATTGCAAATGTGGAAAAATTTCCTAATTCCAAAATAATTTTTTTTGAGAAAAAGTGGTAATCAATACTATACATACAATTAACCTTTGACAGCAAAATGTGTTATCCTGTTGTAAAAAACGGTAATAGAATCATTATAATTAGTAAAACAATTAGATTTTTATTTCTTTCAAATTTTTATTTTTATTTTAAAATTAAAAAAAAGATGTATGTTCTATCGAAGATAACTTTCTAAAATTATTACTTAATATTGATAAAGGAATGATTGAAACATTTGGAAAACAAAAGATTTGGAAAACAAAAGATGTATGTTCAAAAATATTCAAATCAGTAGACAATTTTTCGATAAAAAGTGTTATACTTTGTGAAGTGTTATACTAGTGAAAGCAGACTATTTCGTGAAAGCAGACTATTTCGTGAAAGCAGACTATTTCGTGAAAGCAGACTATTTCTGAAATTATAAATTATAACCTATTCTTCATCCACCATCACTTACTCCTTCTTATAAATCACGTCTCATCTATCATTCATTAATCACCTAAAAATGATCATCTTTACTAAAGTTAGGTTGCGTGTCTCATTTTTTCTTCTTAATTTTGGTTGTACTACCTGATTACATTAATTTTAGTTCTTATTGATTCTTATTTTTATTAATAAGTTTTTTGAAAACTGTTCATTGCTAATATAGCTTGTAATTTTATACAGAACATTTAATACGATTAATATGATTCATGATGTAAATCTAGATGTACAAAATTGTTTTGAATCCTCTAATGTAATTTTTTCTCAGAAGCCATACGTGGTATCACCACCTGGCTAAATAGACGCTACTTATACTTATGCTTATTTACAATGATTACACATATTTCTCAAATAATAAAATTTTGAATCATATGGAAGAAAACGGGGATATTATAGTATGGATCATACATCTCATAAAGTTGTTGACGAATCTAACGATAATATTGATATTTATTTTCCGATAAGAGTTTTAAATACCATTCGTGAGGGTCTACCACCTCATGAACTTTTTTTAAAAATTGGAGCAATTTTTATGATAATAAGAAATCTGTGTGTATCCGATGGTTTATGTAATGGCACAAAATAAAAAAATAAAAAAGTTATTAGAATATAATATCAAAGCAGACATAATAACTGGCAAAAATATTAAAACATTTCGAGATCACAAAAAAAATGAAGAGAATCTTAACTTATTTTGTAAGGGGGGAGGGTTATCGGTGTCAAGTATGGGGGCTGTAAGGGAGTAGTGGAGAGGCGCAG
>JAPYYV010002163.1:0-37009 GCA_030522625.1 Copidosoma aretas | reverse complement strand
TATCAAACTCTAATTCTCTAATCTATCATTACTTTGCCCTTTACTGACAATATAAAATAATTAAATTAAAAAATAATATGTACAACTTGTAAGTAGAAATGATTTGTTTTAAATTGTGAAAAAAATTTCTCTTCTGAAAATTTTTTTATCTTGTAAAATGGGATTTAGCCTGGGCTTCGGTGGATTATGCCTAAAGACGGCACTGTCCTCTCTGGCTAAGTGGGTAAGATGCTGAACTCTGATTCTGACGGACCAAGTTCAAGATCAACCTCAGCGTTTTTTTTACATTTTAGTTTACTAAATTGTTGGTGATAATAATTTCATACGTGATTAAAATGAAAAAAATTACATAAATAACTTTTATAGTATCGGAAACGTATTTAGAGACATCTTCACTTGGGATAGGGTATACAGTAATTCACGAAAATACTAGATTTTGGGATCCTTAAGATTGGTTCAACCTTCTGACAAGACAAATCTACTAAAATAACTGACTTGCCAAAAAAATATGCAATAATCTAAGCAGTGGCTCTATGAACTATAAGACTCACCTTAGCACAAATTTAATGACTTTTAAGTGCTTATTGTATACATTCAAAACTTAAATTCTTTATAGTTGTATTGACAGATGTGCTACAACTTAACAGAATGTATGGACGGCAATTACAGCAGATGCACACAGTCTGCACCAACAGCAGATGAGCATGGCCTTCTAAGTCTGCAGGCGACAATAATTGGCCGTGACCTTAGCAGTACTAGTAAGAAGACACAGTCCGCAGGAGTAGTGACATTAGGTGCACGGCCTGCAGCAGCAATAGTAAGTACTGACGGCCCGCAAAGGATGGCGTCCACAGTCTACAGCAGCAATAGCTAGCGCACACGGCCCGCAGAGGACAGCGTCGACGGCCAATGGCAGCAACAGCGAGCGCACATGGATTGCAGGGGACGACGTTGAACGCCAGCAGCAGCAACAGTGGACCTGACGGCTCGCATAGGAGGCAGAAGCAAGCACACACAGCCTGCACAGGATAGTGTCGATGGCCTGCAACAAACTGCTTACCCAAACTGTAGGTGCCATCACTAAGGTGTATTGTAATTAGCGATGCTATGATCGAGCCACGCGCTTTGCACTGTACTGTACTATTAACTTAAGAAACTGCAAATTAATTTCTGGAGGCTTTGAGCAAGCCACGCGCTTGAATACTGAGCCTTGAATTCAAATTAAGGAAAATGGCAAATGAATTGCCAAAAACTTTGAGTGAGCCACATGCTGTATACTATACTTGAGAAACTGTGAATACATTTCTAAAGGTTTTGAGCGAGCCGCGCGCTTGAGCACTTAGCCTTGAATTTAAATTGAGGAAAATGGCAAATGAATGGCCAAAGGCTTTGAACGAGTCACGTGCTGACAGATTGATCAGAGCACTAACACTTTGAATATTATTTAGAATGGCGCACGCACAAGACACAAAGAACGAAAGGAGAGAAAGGGAATGAGGCCAAACACTTATGAGCGAGCCGCAGCTGGCGTGCTTGTCTTGGAGATCACCACGGTCGTCGAGCAGGAGCAAGATGGCGAATTTGTCGCACTGATCGCACAATGGCGATCTTCTCTTTAAAACACCAGGGGGCAACATAGTTTCACTTTTAGATATTTCTTACTATTCTCACAAGTGCTCTTGTTCAAGTGCGAAAATTTATGTATAATTATGCTAGGTTTTACTACCGATCGTACCACTTTATAGATATCAGATTGTAATAATGAGCGAGAGAAGTGTATTGAACAGAAGTGTTTATTACAACATGAATTATTGAACTGATTTACTCAATTGACAAAAATATTACAATGCGTGACTAATTGAGAACATAACTAAGCGAATTAAAATCCAAGTATTGTAGTTTTACCATTGACTAAAGAGAAAGAAGCGGTTTCAACAATTATTCCAGCTACTAATTAAATAGAAAAAGTGTGGTGTATGATTTCGCGTGGAGATGGTAAATGCTCGACGACCGGAGACGAACTAATCTGGGTCGTCGCCTACTGTAATAGCCCTCAGTAAACCGCTATTTCCTTTACATTTGATTGGTCTATTACGTAGAACGCGGCACATATCTATTGGCTCATAGGAAGCATGTACAACGTGAATATGATTAAGCGTGCACAAGTTCAAATAAGAAAAAAATACCACTTCAATCCTAAACGGATTTCTTGTAAAACCATATACTGAGTTAGTAATGACTTTTTGAGTTTATCTTTATGGAAGACGGTATCCAGGAGCACGTTTTGCCTTTCGGCGATTGAACTGGATGTCCAGGTCTGTCTTCACCTCGAATACATTCAGTCAGACGGCTGGATATAGCCAAACGAGCATAACTTCCTGGAGCGCACCACCTAGTCACCGTTTTTAGCTGTTTAAGATACTTGGGCGTCCAGTTAAGCAGCACAAAGGCCAGACCCGCTTAGAATTTTGGAGCATACTACCTAGACATTATCGTCGGTGAATAAACAGACCTAGACATCCAGTTCAATAGCTGGAAGGTTAAATGTGCTTAAATTCCTGGAGCGCATTAACTAAACACCTTCGCCGGAGTGTACGCATACCTAAATATTATTGTCTAATTATAACACGTAGAATTTTCGGTCAGCCGAATAAAATTTCTATTGGACTCTCTCAAACCGACCAAAAGGTCAAAAAAATTAATTGGTGTTCATCGGTTTCTTTTAATAGGGTAAGCCTTATAAGTAACAATATGCATTTAATTTAAAAATTTCAAATTGATTTCATATTGTGTCTGCATTGTCAGATAAATGACGATAAATTTTTTTTTTTGTTCAGTTGTATGCGGTTTTTGCACTCGGAATTCTGTATTTAATATCATACTGTAAAAGAAATGTTTTGATGTGTTCATTAGGAGTTCTATATAAATCCAACAGGATTATTACCAGGATTTCCTGATCAAATGCTGTAGAAATAATTTTAGGACAATCCAATAAATACACAATTTTTTTATTGGATTTACCGAACAAAATCGTGTTCAGACAGAATTTCGTAAATATCGAATAAAACCGAATACACGATATTTATAGGATTTTCCAAACAAAAGCGTTGTGCTTTATTTTCCAATTTCGTTTATGAGCATGGCCATGTTAAAACTCATTAAAATTTTCAAGCTTATAAGTCACTTATAGAAGCAATTGAAATTTTATTCGTACATTTTCAAATACGATAGAAACTAGCAAGATTTCATTGTGTTCTATTGGCGTTTTGCAATTGGGATGCATATGAGCGAGCAGAAGACCATAGTACTCAACTTTCGATCATTACATAAAAAAACTGAATTTTTTAATAAGTAGTTATGATTATTGTTCGTACACAAATAAAGCAAGCAATGGTTCTCTATATATTTGGGTATTTGTAGATGATCTCTTGATATGTAGTAAAGATAAAATTGAAATTAGAAAAATAAAACAATTATTGATGCATAGATTTGTGATAGAAGATTTGAGTCAAGTTAAAGCCTACATTGGAATAGATATAGAATATAACAATGATACAGAAATAATTACTTTAAGTCAATAAACATGTATAAAATCATTAGCCGAAAAATACAAATTAGAAAATATCAAACTTTATGATGATGGAAACGAATTTAAAATTTGTCACAGCAGACGAGTATGATGAACAGGTTAAATATCGGTGCTTGATTGGTGAACTTTTATATGTGAGTATAAGTACAAGATCCAATATTGCGTATAGTGCAAGATATCTGAGTAGGTACCGAAATTGTTACAACATAAATCATTTTAAATACACAATGGAAACTTTGAAATATTTGTACAAAACTAAAAACTTGAAACTAACGTATTATCGTAATCAAAAGAAAAAAAAATTAGATTGCATGGTAGATTCAGATTACACAGGAGTTCATACAGATTGAAAGTCTACAACCCAATTCGTATTTAGATCATTTGGTAAAATTGTTTATTGGAAATTGCATAAACAAAATACGGTAACCAAAAGTTCAATATTTGCAGAATATATTGCATTATCAAAAGGGACAAGAGAAATCTTATTTATAAATATTTATTAGAAGATGTATTTAATATAATTATAGATATACCGGTTAAAATATATGAAGATAACTCAGGCGCAGTAGCTATAGGTAAATTCGGTAACTGTTAATGAATTCAAAACACATAAAAGTACAATACCATTATAAAAACGAAAATAAAGAAATGGAAATATTCATATTATTCAAATCGATTCTGAAAATAATTTAGCAGACATACTGACTGAGAGTTTAGGTAAAGTAACATTAATGATCAATAGAAAATTGTTAAAGCTCATACAATAATATCGATCACAAAGAGCAGAATTTAAAATAAATGCGTAACAAGATCATGAATTTAAATTTGTACATAGTTAAGATTGTAAATATAGAGGAGACGTGTTGATTTATTGAGTAAGTTAGTACAATCTTGTCTATAAATATAAAACTAGTTTAGATACTAGTGACGCTACCTCTCTGTAAGAACAAACGAAACATTTGAATAAGGCTGTTTAATTATACATGCGTAGAGTAGCAGAGATGAGTCTAGTCACTCGCCTATTGTCTCGCATACGATAAAGACGCTTAAGGTGGCTCATCACACTTATGTAGCACATATTTTGAATATTTTATTATGAATGTTTATTAAAAGTTGTAAGCAGTGTCATTAAATCTGACAATAATCTAGCTAATGCTAAATATCATGCGCTTTTTTGTCGTAAAATTTTGTTGCTAAATTTTTCAGATACCGAAGCTTGAAAAAAAATTAAATAAATTACTTTAATCTTTTTTTAATGTACATCTGATTTTCAATTTTTAGGGCTCATTATTTTCTTGGAACCTATCCATTGGGAGTCATCACAGAAAAATTGTAACTACTTGAATGGTTTTCCCAGAAAATTAAATTGTTTACTTATTTTTCGTATTTCTATAGAAACAACTGAATTTTCTGTGAAACTTATCCAAGTTTTTGCAATTTTTTCCGTGATGACTCCCAATGCTTTTGTTCAAGGAAGACAATGAGTCCAAAAAATTAGAAATCAGATGTAAATTGAAAAAGATTCAAGTAATTTATTGAATTTCTTTTCAAGCTTCGGTATCTAAAAAATTTAACAACAAAATTATATGAAAAAATTGCATGCCATTCAGGACTAGCTTTATTATTGTCAGGTTAAGTATTATACGTATTTTCATTTGTTTCATTTCAAAAGATTGATCAGAGCCGCAAATATTAAAAAAAAACTATTTTGGCGGTAAATTTTTGGGGTGGATTTTACCTCCTAAACAGATTTCTCTGCAGATAAAAAAATACATGTCTCATATTTCTGTATTCTATATAATGTGTTTTAGTTTCAACAAAATCGGTGATTGTCCTCGTTATTGTGACCTGTTATTTTTTTTCGAACGAAATGTTGACCTATGAATAATTAGTAACATATATGATCATCGAAGGAAGTCAAGTTAAGGACGCCCATTAAGATCACTGAAAAAAGGTACACAACAAATAGTAATTAGCAAGTATCTATGATTGAAAGTTTAATTTATAGAACGCGACTTCTATACTACGATTTTCCGAACACAATTATTTATTAACGTGTGTGTGTGTGCAATTACATTGCACCCACTCATGCATACGCATTGACTTCATACCAAGCAAGTTCAAGCCTCTGTTGAAATTCTTACTTAGTGCCTCCCTTAATAAAGAGCGCAAAGTGTAGGGAAGGAAAAATTTGGAAAGTAGGAGAAAAAGGATGGGATTCGTTTCGTCTGTAGCTAGATCGCTAGCGTGCTACACTGACGAGTCCCAGCTAGCGGTCGAGGACGAAACGAATACCATCCTTTTTCTCCTATCTTCAAAATTTGTCCTTCCCTACACTTCACGCTCTGTATTAAGGGAGGCACTAAGTATGAATTTCAACAGATGCTTGAACTTGCTTGGTATGAAATCTATGCGTATGCATCTGTGGGTGCAATGGATTGAACACACACACACGCTTGAAAATAATTGTGTTCGGAAAATCGTAGTATAGCAGCCGCATTCCATATATTAAATATCAAATAATCGAACAAGATGTAGTACGGGAGTTTAATTAAATTTAAATTAATTCTGGCATACGATTGAAATAAAAATGCCAATTGTCACACGCTACATCAATCTCGCCCTCGCAGTTACATATGCGTATCAGTGCAAGTGTTGGACGTGTTCCTATGTAGCTAGATCGCTAGCGCGCTACACTGACCAGTCCCAGCTAGCGGTCGAGGATGAAACAAATCCCATCCTTTTTCTCCTGTCTTCAAAATTTGTCCTTCCCTACACTTCACGCTCTGTATTAAGGGAGGCACTAAGTATGAATTTCAACAGAGGCTTGAACTTGCTTGCTATAAAGTCTATGCGCATACATGTGTGGGTGCAATGTAATTCCTGTGTATGAATTGGAAGGGAATGGCCACTATAGCACAACAGTTACCCTATCATTCAAACAAATTATATATAGCAGACGAATCAAAACGGTAAACTATCATTCTTTTTACGAGTGTTGATAAAGAATTTGTGATTTTGAACAGAATTATTTAAAAACTCCCATATATTCAGGAGAAGTAAAATATTCACAGATAGTTTACGGACGTGTTTTATGGATTGCCATAAATTTTTCATCGACATTTTACGCAAGAAGAAAAAAAAGAGAAATGTATGGAAATCCTTAAAACCCGTCCCCAATCTTTTTGCGAATATTTTACTTTTCCTTGGATATATACAAGTTGTTAGATGGTTCTGTTAATGGCTTCTCAGAATGAATATAATATGTCATATTGTGTCGCCCGCGATATAACATTCGACATTACGTCATAAAGCATCTTGTTTTGCACTAGTTAAGGATTTTAGTTAAATGACCAAGTTGAGAGACTCGTAAAAGGGATCATAGTTTACCGCTTTCATTTGTCAGACATATATGATTTTTAAAAATGTTACAGTGACTGTTGTATTGTGGTGTCCATGCCATTCCAATTCATACACACAAGAAAGGGGTTATGAAACGTAACTTGGTCCGCCGTTTTGTTTCGGCCGCCCAATTGGATTTTAAATGGCGCGACAGTTTCTGTTGTATTCTACAGGTCATGCCTTTTAATTTGATACCTATATCAAAGGGTTTGTTAAGTTAAAGGTAATCCGCCAATACGTTTCGGACGCCGTATTGGATTTACAATTATTTAAAGTATATCTTATTGCATAGAATCTAGAACTTTGAGTGTGTGCACATTTTAGCGAGATTGGATATTGGGAACATTAAAAAAATTGGTACTGCTTGTTCAGAAAACGCAGATAACCAGATTTTGCTGTATATATACATAATTTTCATAATTATAACGACTTGTGACAGGTCCAAGGGAAACAAATACTTGAAGAATATTACGTAAGAAACAAAATAAGCCCAAAATCGTGTAAATCGGATAAAAATCCGAAGGAAGCACGAATTTTGATAATTTTTCGGGCTTTTTGGCCCACTGCACTTTGCGGCGGCTCGACTTTACTCCAGCGAAAGCTTGCACTGCAAGGAAACTCAACAAAACCGATTTCTTTCCGTGATCATCGGCCTTAAAACGCTTGGTTATATTTTTAATGAAAGTTATTTGTGGACCACATTATCTCTAAATTAGAGCAGTTTTTATTTAAAAACGAGACCTAGGGATTTTTATGAAAAAAAATATCTCTGCTCTAGAAGGTCGTAGAACAACATTTTTATTTTTTATTTGTGGAAAATTTCTGACTCAATAAATATCGAATTTTATTGTCTCTGAACACAGAAAGAGACAAGTAATTGCAATTGTATATACGGTAAAAAATGAATTATTTCAACGTCATTTTTAAGCTTTTTTTTCAAATAATTGCCTTAGGTTATCATTGCATATGGTGGTACATCTCTTAAGGAGTACGTGGTTTCCCGAAAAATAAAAATCCGACTGCCTCAGGCCGAATAAATGAAATTTTTTTGACACAATTTTTGACATATGAAATGGAATTTTGCAAAAACTATTGATCTTACAGAATCCAGATTTCGGGAGCTTATTCGGCACATCAAGACTAACATTTTTTGTAATTATGAAAAAAACAAAAAAATTATTGCAATATTAAAAATCAGCACTATTTTATGGTTTTGTTACTTTTGCGAGAAATTTTAATAACCTATTTCAATTCTGCTGGCACTATTTTGTAGATAATTCTAATGCCTATATATTTGGTTTGAATTTTTTATTTATATCTCAGGTTACGAATAATATGCGAAATACTGATTTTCGGTGCCTTCTTTGCCGCCATTTTGTTATGCGAAAAATTCAGCGTGAGGAAAGACTTTTATTTTGTTATTCTAACATGTTTCTGTAAGATCAAGCATGAATATTGCTGTTAGCACCCGAAAGGTACAAAATCGACAAAAGTCCTAGTCTAATAAAGGAATTAACGACATTCCATACAGATAGTTTCCTACACTGATTTTTTTGGAAATCCGGACTTGACATTCATACTGTTATTATAATACGCCAGGTCAAATTTCAAGTAGGTCGTCTGTTTCGTTTTCGAAATATTGTATTTTAAATTGTAGTCATTTTAACACGTACGCTTACGGAAAAATTGCTACAAACGCTGTTTTAACAAAATTGGCTAAACGAATTTCGCTCTTTATTTTTTGTCACAGAAAATGTTCTGTTTTTGCCACACTAAATTTCGCAACGATTCACTGATTAGTTCTATGGAAAAAATTCAAAGAAAGGTTGAAATAAATGATACGACAGTGCCTTGTGGTCACTCGCGTTTCCGGCTCTACTCACCAGATGGCCACAATCCCCAAATTCGTTTTCCGCAACAGAAATCCATTCGTGTGTGTATGTCTATGCATTGCAAGAATATTGTATGACTGTGGCTATATCTAAATAAAATCTGCACAGCGTTCTCAGATCTTCAACCGTCGCTCATTTCCCCTTGCCCCTCAAGCATGTCCCTCCGCTTACTTTATGGAATGTCCTTGAATAAAAATAGAGTTGAGAATGGGGGGGGGGGGGGGCTAGATTTTGACAACTCCACTAGTCTAAAGGTATGTTTAGATATTCTGCATTGCCCATTAAGGTGAAAATTGTAGAAAGAGAGCAAAGTGCTGCCTAATATTCCAAGCCGTGCTCTCAAAACTCGCATGCAATATGTGTGGCGACTCGCACCATACCGCCCTATGCGTCAGCTTTCCATGTCACCCGCTAGATGGTTAACGCACCTTTGTGGCCCAACCCGCAGGTTGCTAAAAACGCCATTAGTTCGTATATAAGCGCGTTTATTATAATTCGATGCTGCACTACTCAGGTGTCTGAGGCAGAGAGCACGTCGTCAACCTTACTGATAAGTCCAGACGTGCTCCCTGGGCGGAACACTCTTTTTCTCTCTTTTCAGCAAAACGACTTCGAGCACCGGGAGTTTGGCTTACCCGCCATAGCTCTCAAACATGTATTTTATTGACTAAACAAGTAAATTAGAGAGAAATTTTTGATATCAGAAAGCATTGCTGTACATTGACAAAGACTTAATCCCTGGAAAAACTTTTGAGCTGAACACATACCTAAAAAATAGCTGTAAAAACAGCTGAAAATTCATCTGTATCATCACCAAAATCATTTGTTTACCTTCGGCGTGTCAAGCGTTTACGTTTCGAGGTATTTATATACTTTCTGCAAAATGTCTTGTAAGCAGTGCCGGTGCACTACGCGTAAAGACGCCCATTTGATACAGTACGTTAAATGTAAATTGCGGTGTCATAATGTTTGTCACTCCTGGACCATACTTAAAAAGTAGAGTGATGATAACACCAACAGATATGCATGCGAAAATTGCATAGTGCTTATTAGGCAGAGTAGGAGCAATATCTCGGCGACACCTCCGAATCGACCGGCCGCAGTAGGGAGGCAGGGGGAAGGTACTGGGGAGCCGTCTGATTCATTGTCGAGCGGCAGGCAACGGTACTAACAATAATAATTCTATTGATAGTGGCAGTGCTGGTGGCGTGGGTGCGGGTGACGGTGGTCTGGGCGACCGTGGTTCTGGTTCTGATTCCGCAATTAATAGCAAGAACAAAGATACCAATACAAAGAAGAACAAAACTAAGAACAAAAACAGCGGTGCCAAGCGGGCTACCAAAGCAGAGGCAGCGGTGTCGCTTAGGAGCGGCGGACGGTCTGATGCGTAGCAGGCCGATGATAATAATAATAATAATAATAATAATAATAATAATAATTGACTAGTGGACAATAACGGCGGAGCTGGGGTTGGAGGTGTTTTGGCTTGTTTCCATAATGTGAACTCATTGCGAGTCCATGTTGGCTCAATAAAGCAGTTCTTGAATGATCGCCCCTTCTACCACCTTCTTGGTGTTGCTGAGTCGTGGTTGAGTCTGTCCGTTGAAGATAAGATCGTTTAAATCGACGGGTTTACCATCTTACGCAGTGATCGCAACGTTAAGGGAGGTGGTTCCGCGCTGTATGTGCGGGGGATGGGGGGCTCAGGGTTGTGCTGCTGGAGACCTCCAACTCTGCTAGGAAGGGCAAGCCTGGCGTACCCGAGTACTTTATGTGCACTGTGCAGCAGGTGCCTGACCCCCCCGTTCTTGTTTGCATAGTCTATCGTCCACCACATGTAGCCTCTTACTGCAAAAACTTATAGAGCGGCTGCGCTTACGTTGCTTCGACTATAGCCAAAAGATCATCACGGGCGATTTCAATGCTGACTTGTTGAGGGGTAGCGACGACGCTCGGTTACTACTTAGACTCGCAAATGAATTGGGTCTCAGAATAGCCCCCCATGGCTCGACTCACTTCACCAGGACGTCACATGGGTTGACGTCATTCTTATCGATGTGAATGACGAACTTTTATACGCACGCAACTTTCCGGCGACTTTTCACAGCCGCTACCACGTCATCGACGTGTGGCTCGCAGGTCCCATTTTTGATGCAGCCACATGCACATTCCCCTAAAGGAATTTCAAGGGCATAGAGCAGAAGGATCCGAATGCTTTTCTTGGGGGCTGTAATTGGACGTTGGTTGACGATGGCATGGTGAGCGATCTGGACAGCATGCTCCAGTGTCTCCTTGCCAATATTGATAGTGCCATTGAACTTTTGGCACTCTTAAAAACATTTACGCCTCGCAAAAAGCGTTTTCTTTGGATTGGTGCGGAGTTGCTGCAGCTTTACAAAAAACGTGACGCGACATACAGACGCTACAGACGCACTAAGAGACCTGAATTTCTTCAGGAGTTTCAAGCGTTGCGCAGAAAGGCTGATTCTGCAACCACTCTAGCACGAATAGAGTATTATCACAATAAAATCAGTAGTGTCTGTGGTACAAATGCTCTGTGGAGCGAGCTGCCGCGGGGGGCGGAGGGGTGGGGGCGGCTGGGCGGCGGGGGGGGGGCGGGGGGGGGGGCGGGTTGGGGGTTTGAACGGATTTGCGTCTAACGAGCTCAATAAGCACTTTGCGGGTGTATCGTTTTCAGCAGACGAGAATCATCTCCAAGGTCTGCAGGTCCTGGAGACTGCGACTGCGGGTGGCTTCGCTTTCACTAGCGTAAGTTTGAGCGATGTCATCTTAGCCATCAGCCACTTTTCGTCTCAGTCTTTGGAACAGGACGGCATACCGCTCGGTGTGATCGTCAAGGCCATTCCTGTCATCATCGGCACGCGTCTCGTTGAACTGTTCAATGCCTTCCTTAACACGGGTCAGTTTTCAGCCCTTTGGAAGAGAGCACACGTGCTGCCACTCAAGAAGTGCCCAGCACCAAGAAGTCCATCGGACTTTCGGCCTATAGCACTGCTGTGTTCACTTATGTACTATCGAAGGTGCTGGAAAGGCTTGCCTTTAATCAGATCATCGAATACGTCACCCGTGAGGGAGTTCTAGATCCACTTTAGACGGGCTTTAGACAGTACAGTTCGACTTGGATCCTCCTTCTGAAGCTGACAGAGGACATAAGGACCAGCATTGATAAGAGAGAATTTACGTTACTGCTACAGTTTGACTTTTCAAAGGCGTTCGAAACGATCTCGCCCTCTCGTCTTCTTGAAAGTCTGAGGTTGATGGGCTTTTTTAGGGCAGTGCTCCTGAAGATACGCTCCTACATCATCGACAGGGTTCAAAAGGTGAGGGCTCAGACAAATGGGTCCTTATCATGGATCAAAACTAACCTAGGAGTATCGAACGGCTCTGTCCTCGGTCCGTGTTCTGCCTTTACATTATGGACATACGTGACGTTCTCGGCTTGGTGGGCGTCAGGCATATCTCATACGTGGATGACCTTCAGGTGTATGGTCATGTATCCATTGGTGGGATCGGAGAGGGAGTAGCGGCGCTGGGACAGGCCGCGAGATCTGTGTCCGTTTGGGCATCGGGTGCCTTTCTCCGGCTTAATGCTGGCAAGACTGCAGCTATTGTGTTTGGTCCCTCAGCGGCGATGGAAGCACTCAAAGAAAGCGGTCTGCCTGACGTTGATCTGGGTGACGGGATGTCCGTGCCGTTTTCGGATTCAGGGACGAGCCTTGGTGTGGTCTTTGACTCTGGCCTTACCTGGAGGCCTCATCTCGATGCTGTTACGCGAAGAGTAACCAGAGCACTGTACAGCCTACGCTTTTTCCGGAGGTACACCACTGATGCTTTTCGTGCATGGCTTGTGTCGGTGCTGCTATTTCCTCTTCTTGATTATTGTTCAGGCGTGTGTCTTGATGCTTCACTAGAGCAGAGAAAGGGACTACAGCTGCTACAGAATGCCTGTGTAAGGTACGTTGTGGGTGCCAGACATAGGAGAAGTCTGGGATGGTTGAGAGCTGACACACGTCGCGACTACTTCATGAGTGTGATCATGTATAAGATCCTCAGAATGCATGTGCAAGGATACCTCGTAGACAGTTTCGAGTTCTATAGGCCGCTTAGGCCTCTAAGACGTAGCACTCATAAGCTGACTGTTCCTCTCACATGATCCGCAGCGGCCGGTAGATCCTTTCGTGTCTATGGAGCACGGTTCTGGAACGGCCTGCCGGTTGCGCTGCACCACCTCCACAGCCTTGCCAGTTTCAAAAAAGCGCTACGTGATTAACTGTACACGCTAGACCAGCAGTATTATTTTACTGTGGTTTATCTCGACTTATGTGCAATGTACTATACTGTGATTTACTTCGACTTATGTGCAATGTACGTGCAATACATATCAATGTATTTATATGGGAGTAGCTGAATTCATAGCTCATCAGTTGAGAGCACAGGAAAAATAATAACTACGATGGATGTAGTATTATGACGTTTTGTCAGCTTGGTTCACTGACCTCGTCTGATATAAATATTCGCGCCTACGAATCGCGAGGTAAATTTTATGCCTATATGTCTACTAGTCATTTTTTATATTACTGTGCATCTGTTTTACACACTTTTAATTGTTATTACACTTAGCTTTTATGAATGTTTTTATGTCGATGTTAGAGATATCTTATACATGTGATGTATCATAATGTTTTCTTGAACTGTTATCATTATCCAAGTGCTGTGCGATGTTTTAACTAAAGAATGTTGTATGTTTATTTTATCAATAAAGATCATACCTGATGATGTCAGCATACCAAGCTGACGAAACGACGTAATACTACATCCATCGTAGTTATTATTTTTCCTGTGCTCTCAACTGATCAGCTGTGAATTGAGCTACTCCCATATGAATTTCAACACACAGAGAGCAACAACGAGAATTCGTTAAACACAACGTCAATGTACTTATGTTATTTTTGTAATTGTAAACTCCAGTACCGTGCCATATTTGTGATTGTATATTGTTGTCTGCATATTTATTAATTAACAAATTTATTTATATCTATAGTGTAAATGTATTTACAGTGCAAAAATCTTTATGCAGTGATTGAGTATATATACGATATGAACGTGTATGGTTTTAGTCAACGTCTTTGTTTTTACACGCTGACTGATATATGTAAGTAACTTGATTTAGGCAATATTATTCTAAACAAATTTATCTTTATCTCATTTTACTACATTTTGTATTCAACAATCTGTGATCTATCTTTAAGACTTATCCCGAGGAACATAATCAGTAACGCGCATTTATCGCTAGTATATTGTAACCATGCATATATAAATTGTAATGCTTTGTAATTGCCAGTTTTGTACAACCTGTATGAGTAAACGCTATATCTATCCATCTATCTATGTCTTTTTTTAGCTATGTTTGAGTGCATTCATTTATTACTGCAATTTTAGCTGAAAGCCCAGCTGTAAATCGATGTACACATCGGATAATCTTACTCATATCACTTATCAGAGAGACTCGGAGAATTATCTATTAATGTACTCTTTGCTTAAGTAAACGATTTATGCATGTATTTACTTTTTTTTTATTATTCTATTTCCAGTCGCTTGGGCATAAAAAATTGTACATGCACCACGGACGATAGTAAAGAATACTCAGATCACATGTTTGCCACCCTGGGCTTCGCCTCGGGTGGCAATTTACATGCGATCTGGGACATTCTTCACTTTCCCGCCCTAGGTGTGTAATGTACTATTTTCTTATAAGGCACACATCTATTAAAAATTTTATACTTTTCCTTGACCGAGAATTCAAAAGACGGTTAGTACTCGATTAAGGTCTGGCAATGTTTCAACACGCTGCTTGTAAGATTCAAGCTATTAATGGGAAAGTTAAATTTCGATACAAATGTTTTGATTTATTTTAAATTATGATCATCGCTTTGCTTTAAAAAGCCGTAGCGAACGTTTACAAAATAAAATAATTTACTCAAAGTAAACTGTAATTCATTCCACGAAACAGCTTAAAATATGGTCGGAATCAAAAGGTATAAACATTAGCAGTTCCAAATGGAAGCAAAAACTTAAAAAACTCCATTAACTTGGTTGATTTTCGGGTTTTTCCAAACTTACAATGCTTATAACTTTTAATGTTAACTATACAGGGTAGACCATTTTAACCTTTAATTGAAAATTACTCGCCTGGAAAGCAAAATAAGGATCGAAGTTCAAACACAAGTTAATGCATATGTTGGGGTATAGATAATAGTGATCTTTAATTTGACCTTAAACTATTTTAAGGTCAGGTGGTATTATTAAATAGTAACACCTATTTTTGACTCCGGATTTAGAAAGAGCGGAAAATTTTTCAGTAAGATAGTTGTTTTCTTTGAAAAAAATATTCTTTTTAAAGGTCATTTCAAGGTCAAACTGACAAAAATAATCATGAAAAAATCAATTTTCGTTACGGTGTGTGTAAAGTACTGTTTTTTGTAACTACTTTTATGGATAGTCCAACAAAAAATCATGTTCGACACTCGAACGTATGATTTTTAAAAGAAGCCCATATATCGAAAATAACTTTTTGTAAGGGAATGTAAACATCGCAATGTAGGGTTGTAATTATTTTTCTATTAATGTATGTACCAAAATCTTATAATAGAATTGCCTATCTTTACAATCTTGAAGAAGAGGCTTAAAAAATTTGACGATGAACGTAACAGAGCTAAAATTGTTTTTAATAGCCTTATTATTTTATGTCTAATGTTTTTGATGAATATGATACCTTAATTAATATTATAGACCCCAGTGTATTAAATCTGTTACCAAAAAGAAATAATTGAGATGATAGTGGTCTTTATTACGCTATAGAAAATAATTACACTGATAACAAGAGTAAAAAATGTATATGGTAAGGATTCTTAGTTAGCTCAGTAACCCAAAAAACAGCAAGTTATTAATAATAATTAAAAAAATTATAATCAAAATAACAAGATAACCTAGTTCCCAAGCTTTTAACCAAGTGAGCTGGAAGACAGAAAATAAATACCATAATAATTACATAAATTTTTAATTAAATAATAAGATAACCTAAATCCCAAGTATCTTAACCCAGTAACTCGAGGAAGGGCGAGTTTTTAATATATTAATTGAATAATTTTTAATAACAATAATGGCAACCTGAATCACAAGCTTTTTTAATAATAACTCACTGTCCTACGGGTTACTAGGTTTTAAAGCTTGGGATTTAGGTCGTCGTTATTGTTATAACAATTAATGTAATAAATATACTTATAACTCGCTGTCCTTCAAGTTACTAGGTTAAAAAACTTGGGATTCAGGTTATCTTGTTATTTAAATAATAGTATATTTAACTAGAATGTTTAATGATTTAATTATTATGTTTTTAACTTGCTGTACCACGAGTTACTGGGATAAATAGCAAAGGATTTAGGTTTTTTTTTTAGTTTTATTATATTTCATTTAATTATTGTTATTGCCTTGCTGTCTCTCGCGTTACTGGGTTGAAAAGCATGAGATTTAGGTTAAATTGTTATTTTCAAAATATTTGATTCAATTATTATGTTTTAATTCGCTGTCCCCCGAGTTACTGGGTTAAAATGCTTGATATTTAGGTTTATATTTATGTTGTCCAATTATTATGTTATTACCTCGCATCCTCCCGCATTACTGGGTATTTTTGCTATGATGTATTTAATTATTGTTATTATCTCGCTGTCCCTCCAGGTAATAGATTAATAAGCTTGGGATTTAGGATATCTTGTTATTTTTAGAATAAATATTAAAATTTTTTTTTTTTCAACTTGCTGTTTCCTGTGTTACTGTGTTAAATAGCTTCGGATTCAGGTTATCTTTGACATAATTTACTTAATTATCGTTATTAACTTGCTCTTCCTTAGGTTCGTGGGTTGAGAAGCATAGGATTGAGGTCATCTGGTTACTTTCATTATAATTAATTCAATAAATATAATATTAACTCGCAGTCTCCCAGGTTACTGAGTTTAATAGCTCTGTATTCAGGTTATGTTCTTATTTTATCAATTTTTTAAATAAATAAAATTTTATCAAATCGCGGTCCCCTGGGTTACTGGGTTAAAAAGCTTGAGATTCAGGTTATCTTGTTATTCTTATTATAATTTATTATTGTTATTTACTTGCTGTTCCTCGGGTAACGGCCTTAAAAAGCATGATATTTAGCTTATCTTATTATCGTGATGACAATTGATGCGATTGCTGTCATCAACTCGCTGTAGCCTAGGTTGCTAAGTTAAAAAGCTTAGGATTTAGGTTGTCTTGTTATTTTTATTATATTTCATGCAATTATTGTTATTACCTTGCTCTTCCTCGGGCTGCTGGGTTAGAAAGCATGGTATTTAGGTTATATTGTCATTTTTATAATAAATGTTTCAATTATTATGTTATTAACATGGTGTTTCCCGAATTATTAGATTTAAAAGCTCAGGATTTTGGTTATCGTGGTATTTTTATTATATTTTATTGAATTATTCTCATTAACTTGCTGTCCCTCGCGATACTAAGTTAAAAAGCCAAGAATTCAGGTTATGTTTTTTTCATCCAAGAGTTTATTCAATTATTATATTATTAACTCGCTGTCCGTTATGTTACTGGTTTAAAATGCTTGCAATTTAGGTTATTCTCTTGTTTTTAGAATAATTAGGGAAATTATTTTGTTTTCAACTCGCTGTCTTCTGCCGTACTAAGTTGAAGACCATGGAATTTAGGTTATCTCGTTATTATTATAATATTTACTCCATATATTATGTTATTAACTTGCTGTTCCCTAGGTTGCTGCGTTCAATAGCTTGGTATTGGGGTTATCTTGTTATCTTTATTATAATTGATGCGATTGTTATGTTATTAACTCGCTGTCGTCTAGGTTGCTGAGTTAACAAGCTTGGGATTTAAGTTGTCTTGGTATTTTTACTATTATTTATTTAATTAATGATATAGACTTGCTCTTCCTTGAGTTACTGGGTTAAATAGTATGGTATTTAGGTTATATTGTCATTTTTATAATAATTGATTTAATTAATATGTCATCAACACGCTGTTTCCCGGGTTATTACATCAAAAAGATTTGTATTTCGAATATCTTGTTATTTTTGTAATGATTGATTTAATTATTATGTTATCCCCCGCAATGCTGGGTTGAAAAGCTTCGGATTCAGGTTATTTTGTTATTTTATTACAATTTATTCAATGATTGTTATTACCTAGCTTAAAAAGCTTGGAATTTAGGATATTGTGGTAGTTTTATTATAATTTAATAAATTAACGTTATTTACTTGCTGTCCCTCGTAATACTAAGTTAAAAATCCTGGATACAGGTTATGTTTTTATTAATCTAATAATGAATTCAATCATTATGTTATTAACTCGCTGTCCCTTAGGTTATTGATTTAAAATTCTTGGGATTTAGGTTATCCTTTTATTTTCAGAATAATTGAGTGAATTACTATGTTTTAACTTGCTTTATCCTAGGTTGCTGAGTCAAAAAGCTTGACATTTAGGTTGTCTTGTTATTCTTATCATACTTTATTTAATTATTGTTATTAACGTTTTCTTCGTCGGGTAGCTGGGTTAAAAAGCATGGTATTTAGGTTATATTGTCATTTTTATAACACTTAATTCAGTTTGTATGTTAGCAACTCGCTGTTTTCCGAGTTACTGGGTTAAAAAGCATGAGATTTAGGTTATCATGTTTTTTTTATAATGATTTATTTAATTATTACGTCATCAATTCGCTGTTCCCCGCGTACTGGGTTGAAAAGCTTGGGATTTAAATTATCTTTCTATTTTTATTATATATAATTTTTTATTGTTACTATCTTGCTGGCCCCCGAGAAATCAGGTTACAAAACTGCCAAATGAAGTTATCTAGTTATTTTTATTATAATTAATGCGATTTTCATGTTATAGACTTGCTATCCACCGGGTAACTGTATTAAAAGCTTGTATTTAGATTATTTTGTTATTTTTAGAATAATCAATTCAATTATTATGTTTTTAACTTGCTGTTTGCAAGTTGACTGGGATTAAAAGCTTGGGATTTAGGTTATTTTATTATTTCTATAATAATTAATTTAATTTACATAGTATAAATTTACTGTTTCCCAGGTAACTGGGTTAAACCGCTTAGAATCTAGGTTATCTGGTTTTTTTTTAAATATTTGATTCGATTATTATGTTTTAACACGCTGTCCCCAGAGATACTAGGTTAAAAAGCTTAGGATTTAGGTTATATTGGTATTTTTTTATAATAAATCAAATTATTGTTATAAACTTTCTGTCCCCCGCGTCACTAAGATGAAATGCCTAGGATTTAGGTTATGTTTTTATTCATTCAATAATTCATTTAATTATTATGTAATTATGATGCGTTCATTTGATTACTGGTTGAAAATGCTTGGAATTTAGGTTATTTTGTAAATTTTATAATAATTGATTCAATTATCACGTTATTAACTTGTTGTTCCCCGGAATGCTGGGTTAAATATTTTTGGATTGAGGTTATCTTGTTATGTTATCACAATTGATTCAATGATTATTATTAACTTGTACCTCAGGTAACTGGGTTAAAAAGATAAGATATAGTTAATTTTGTTATTCTTATTATAATAAATTTAATTATTAGGTCATTTACTGGCTGTCCCCCGGGTAACTGGGTTAAACTACTTAGGATCCAGGTTATCTTCTTATTTTTAGAATATTAATTCAGTTATTATGTTTTAACTGGCTGTCCTCCGAGTAACTGTGTTAAAAAGCTTGGGATCTAGGTTATCTTGGTATTCTTATTATAATTTGTTCAATTATTGTTATTTACTTCGTGTCCTTTGCGTTACTATGTTAAAAAGCCTAGGATTTTGGTTATGTTTTAATTCATCCAATAATTCATTCAATTATTATCTTATTATGTCGCTGTCCTCCAGATTACTGGTTTAAAATTCAGATAATCTTGTTATTTTGGTAATAACTGATTTGATTATTATGTTTCTAGCTTGCTGTCTCCCGGGTTACTGGGTTTAAGGGCTTGGGATTTAGAAAATTTTGTTGTATTTAGAATAATTAATTAAATTGTAATGTTTTTAACTCGCTGTCCCCAAGTTTATTGGGATCAAAAGCTTGGGATTCAAGTTATTTTGTTATTTTTATATTAATAAATTCAATTAATATGTTATTAACTTGCTCTCTCCCGGGTTACTGGGTTAAAACGCTTAGGATCTAGGTTATCTTGGTATTTTCAAGATATTTGATTCAATTATTATGTTTTAACTCGCTGTCCCTCGAGTTACTGGGTATGAAGGCTTGGGATTTAGGTTATCTTGGTATTCTTATTATAATTCGTTAAATTATTGTTATAATTTTCCTGTCCCTTGCGTTACTAAGATAAAAAGCCTAAGATGTAGGTTATGTTTCTATTTATCTAATAATTTATTTAATTAATATGTTATCAACTCACTGTCCTTTACATTTCTGTTTTAAGAAGCTTAACATTCAGATTATCTTGCTATTTTTATAATGATTAATCCAATTGTTATGTTATAAACTCGCTAACCACCGGGTAACTGAATTTAACAGCTTTGGATTTAGGTTATCCTTTTATTTTTATTATAACTTATTGAATTTTTGTTATGGACTCGCTGTTCCTCTCAATACTAAGTTAAAAATCCTGGATTTAGGTTATGTTTTTATTCATTTAGTAGTGCATTTAATAATTATGTTATTTACTTGCTGCCTGTTAGATTAATGGTTTAAAATGCTTGAGATTTAGGTTATCCTCTTATATTTAGAATAATTTAGTAAATTATTATGTTTTAACTTGCTTTTCCCTAGGTTGCTGGGTTAAACAGCTTGATATTAAGAATATCTTGTTATTCTTATCATAGTTTATTTAATTATTGTTATTAACTTTTCGTCGTCGGGTAGCTCGGTTAAAAAGCATGGTATTAAGATTATTGCTATTTTTGTAATAATTGATTCAATTCTTGTGTTATTGACTCGCTGTTTTCTAAGTTACTGAGTTAAAACGCATGAGATTTAGGTTATCCTGTTATTTTTATACTAATTTATTTAATTATTATGTTATCATTCGCTGTCCCCCGCGTACTGAGTTAAAAAGCTTGGAATTTAAATTATCTTGTTATTTTTACGATGATTTATTAAATTATTGTTATTAACTCGCTGTCCCCCGAGGTTAGAGGTTGAAAAGTTCGAGATTCAGGTTATCTTATTATTTTTAGAATAATTGATTTAATTATTGTACTTTAAAATGATGTCCTCCGGGCTACTGGGTTAGATAGCTTGTGTTTTAGGTTGTCTATATTATAATTTACTTTAATATTGTTATTTACTCGCTGGCCCTTAGGCTACTGGGTTTTAAAGCTTTGGATTTGAATTATCTTGTTATTCTTATAATAATTATTTAAATTTTTATGGTATTTACTCGCTGTCTTCGGGTATACTGGGTTAAAATGCATGATATTTAGGTTATCTTGTTATTTCAATAATATTTTATCCAATTATTAAGTTATAAACACGCTGTCTAACGCATTACTAGGTTAATAAGCTTGGGATTGAAATCATTTTGTTATTTTTGTTATAATTTATCTTATTATTGTCATTATCTTGCTGTTTACCAAGTTTTTTTGTTAAAAAGCTTGGGGTTAAGGTTATCTGGTTTTTTTTATTATCATTGTCGTGGTTGTTATGTTATTAACTCACTGTCCCCCGGGTAACTGGTTTAAAACTTTTAGGATCTAGGTTCTCTCGTTATTTTTAAAATTTTTGATTGAATTTTTATGTTTCAACTCGTTGTCCCCCGAGTTACTGGGTTTAAAAGCTTAGGATTTATGTTATCTTGGTATTTTTATTATAAATTAATAAATTATCGTTATAAGTTTTCTGCCCCTCGCGTTACTAAGATAAAAAGCCTATGATTTAGGTTATGTTTCCATTCATCTAATAATAAATTTAATTAATATTTTATTAACTCGCTGTCCCTCAGGTTAATGGTTTAAAATTCTTGGGATTCAGATTGTCCTTTTTTTTTAGTATAATTGAGTAAATTACTATGTTTTACCTTGCTTTTTCCTAGGTTGCTGGGATGGATAAAAAGCTTGACATTCAGGTTGTCTTGTTATTCTGATTATAATGTATTCAATCATTGTTATTAACTTTTTCTTCGTCGGGTTACTGGGTTAAAAAGCATGGTATTTAGGTTGTATTGTTATTTTTATAATCATTGACTCAATTCTTATGTAATTGACTTGCTGTTTTCCAGGTTACGTGATTAAAATGCTTGGTATTTCGATTGTCTTGTTATTTTTATCATGATTCATTTAATTATTGTCATTAACTTCTTTCTAGGGTTGCTGGTTTAAAAGCTTAGTATTTAGGTTATGACGTTATTTTCAGAATCATTAGTTTCATTTTGATGTTTTTAACTCGCTGTTCCCAAGTTGACTGGGATCAAAAGCTTGGGATTCAGGTTGTTTTGTTATTTTTATATTAATTAATTTAATTACTATATTATAAATTCGCTGTTTCTTGAGGTACTGGGTTAAAAAGCATGAGATTTAAGTTATCTTGTTATTTTTATAATAATTTGTTCGATTATTATGTTATCATTTCGCTGTTCCCTGTGTACTGGGTTGAAAAGCTTGGAATTTAATTTATCTTACTATTTTTATCATGATTTAATTAATTATTTTCATTAACTCGCTGTCCCCAAAGGTACGAGGTTAAAGAGTTCGGGATTCAGGTTATCTTATTATAGTTGGATTACTTAATTAAATTATTATATTCTATCATGCTGTCCCCCGGTTTACTGGGTTAAGTAGCTTGGGATTTAGGTTATCTATATTATAATTTACTCCATTATTGTTTTCAACTTTCTCATTCTTGGGTTACTCAGTTAAAAAGCATGGTATTTAGGTTATCTTGTTATTTATATTATAATTGATGCCATTTTTATGTAATGAACTTGCTATCAACCGGGTTACTGGGTTAAAAAGCTTAGGATCTCAAATATTTTGTTATTTTTCTAATAATCAATTCAATTATTATGATATCAACTCGCTGTTTTCCAGGTTACTATGTACAAAAGCTTTTGATTTAGGTTGTCTAGTTTTTTATTTACTATAACTCATTTAATTATTATTATTTACTTGCCGTTCCTGGGGTTACTGATTTAAAAAGCATGGTTTTCAGGTAATCATACTATTTTTATGATAATTTATTCAATTATTATGTTTCGAACTTGCTGTCTACGGGTCACTAGCTCAAAAATCTTGGAATTTAGGATATTGCGGTATTTTTATTATAATTTGATAAATTATTGTTATTTACTTGCTGTCCCTTGCGATACTGAGTTAAAAATCGAAGGATATGGGTTATATTTTTATTTATCTAATAATTTATTTAACTATTATGTTATTTACTCGCTGTTACTCAGATTACTGGTTTAAAATTCTTGTGATTTAGGTTATTCTTTTATTTTTAGAATAATTGAGTAATGATTATGTTTTTAACTTGCTATTTTTTGGCGTGCAAAATTAGAAAGCCTTAAATTGAGGTTATCTTGTTATTCCTATAATAATTACTTCCATTATTATGTTACTAACTCGCTTTCTCCTAGGTTGCTGTGTTAAAAAGCTTAGGGTTTAGGTTGTCTTGTTATTTTCATAAGAATTTATTAAATTATTGTTAATAACCTTTCCTTCTAGGGTTGCTGGCTTAAGAAGCATGGTATGTAGGTTACAGTGTCATTTGTATGATAACTGATTTAATTATCATGTTAATAAGTCGCTGTTGCCCGGGTTACTTGATAAAAAAGCTTAAGATTTAGGTTGTCTTGTTATTTTTATTATATTTTATTTGATCATTGTTATTAACATTATTTTTCTCGGGTTGCTGTGTTGGAAAGCTTGGGATTTAGGTTATTTTGTTATTTTTAGAATAATTTATTTAATTATTATGTTATCACCTTGCTGTCCCCCGTCTCCGCGTTACTGTGTTAAAAAGCTTGGGATTTAAATTATCTTTCTATTTCTAATTGTTATTATCTTCTTTAATTGTTATTATCTGGCTGGCCCCCGAGAAAATAGGTTTAAAGGCTTGGGATGAAAGTTATCTTGTAATTTTTATTATAATTATTGCGATATTCATGTTATAGACTTGCTATCCACCGGGTAACTGTGTTTGAAAGCGTGGTATTTAGAATATTTTGTTATTTTTAGAATTATTAATCCAATTATTATAATTTTAACTCGCTGTCCCTAAGTTGACTGGGATTAAAAGCTTGGGATCTAGGTTATATTGTTATTTATATGATGATTAATTTAAATAATATGTCATGAACTTGCTGTTCCCCGGGTAACTGGATTAAAACACTTAGAATCTAAGTTATCTGGTTATTTATAGAATATTTTATTTGATCATTCTATTTTAACAAGCTGTCCTCTGAGTTACTGGGTTAAAAAGCTTAGGATTTAGGTTATCTTGGTATTCTTATTATAATTTATTAAATTACTGCCACTCACTTCCTGTCCCTTGCATCACAAAGATGAAATGACTAGGATTTAGGTTACTTTTTTTTATCCAATAATTTATTTAATTATTATGTAATTATGTTGCTGTCGTTTAGATTAAGGGTTGAAAATTCTTGAAATTTAGGTTATTTTGTAAATTTTATAATGATTGATTCAATTAATATGTTATCAACACGTTGTCTCCCACGTTACTAGGTTAAAAAGCTTAGAATTTAATCTATTTTGTTATTTTTGTTATCATTTATTTTATTATTGTTATCATCTCCCTGTCCCCCGAGGTTCGTCTTCAAAAAGCTTGGGGTTCAGGTTATCTATTTATTTTTAGAATAATTGATTTAGTTATTAATTTTTTAACTTGCTGTCCCCTAGTATACTAGGTTTAATAGCTTGGGATTCACTTCATCTTGTCAGTTTTATAATTTTTTCTTTTATTTTCGTGTTATTTTTGTGCTGTCTTCAGGGTTCGTGGGTTTGAAAGCATAGGATTAGGGTTATCTGGTTAATTTTATTATGATCAATTAAATTTTTATGATGTAAACTCGCTGTCGCCCAGGTTACTTAGTTAAAAAGCATGAGGTTTAGGTTTTCCTGTTTTTTTTATAACAATTTATTCAATTATTATGTTATAAACTCGCTGTTCCTCACGTTACTGGGTTAAACAGCTTGGGTTTTTAATTAACTTGTTATTTTTATAATAATCGATTTATTAAAAATTTTTTAACTTGCTGTGCCTTAGGTGACTGGGTTAAATTGCTTGGGATTTAGGTTATTTTTTTTATAATTTACTTAATGATTGTTATCAACATGCTGTCCCTTGGGTAACTGGGTTTAATAGCTTGGGATTTACATTATGTTGTTATTACTATAATTGTTACCTTAATTTTTATGTTATTTACTCGCTGTCTCCTGAATTAACAGGCTTAAATAATTAAGATTTAGGTTATTCTGTTAAATTATTTAATCATTATCATTTCTTTGCTGTCCTTGGGTCGGTGGGTTTAAAAGCATCGGATTAAGGTTATCTGGTTATTTTTGTTATTATTTTTTTCAATTAATATAATATGACCTCGCTGTCTCCCTGGTTACTAAGTTTAAAAGCTCTGGATTTAGGTCATATTCTTAGTTTATCAATAATTTAAATAATTTAAATGTTAACAACTCGCGGTCCCCTGAGTTGCTGGGTTAAAAAGCTTGTAATTTACTTTGTTTTATTATTTTTATTGTAATTCATGTAATTATTGTTACTTACTTGCTCTTTCTTGGGTTGCTGGGTTAAAAAGCATGGTGTTCAGGTTATATTGTCATTTATATATTAATTAATTCAACTATTATGCTATTAACACGCTGTTTCCTGGGTTATCAAATTAAAAAGCTTGGGATTCAGGTTATCTTGTTATTTTTATCATAATTATTGCGATTGTTATGTTATTAACTCACTGTCTACCGGGAAACTGTTTTAAGGAGCTTAGAATTTAGGTTCTTTTGTTATTTTTAACATTATTAATTTAATTATTGTGTTTTTAACTTGCTGGCTTCTGCGTGACTAGGTTAAAATATATAAGATTCAGGTTATCTTATTATTTTAATAATATTTTATTTAATTATTATGTTATAAAAACGCTGTCTCCTGCGTTACTGGGTTAAAAAGCTTGGGATTTAAATAATCTTGATATTTTTGTTGTAATTAATTTTATTATTGTCATTATCTTGCTGTCCGCCGAGGTTTTATGTTAAAAAGCTTGAGGTTAAGGTTATCTGGTTATTTTTATCATAATTGTTGCGATTGTTATGTTATTAGCTTACTGTCCCTCGGGTAACTGGTTTAAAACGCTTGGGATCTAGGTTGTCTTGTGATTTTTGAAATATTTAAGTCAATTTTTATGTTTGAACTCGCTGTTCCCCGAGTGACTGGGTTAAAAAGCTTGGAATTTATGTTGTCTTGGTATTCTTATTATAAATTATTAAATTATTGTTATAAGTTTCCTGTCCCTCGCGTTACAAAGATTAAATGCCTAGGACTTAGGTTATGTTTTTATTTATTCAATAATTTATCTAATTATTATGTAATAATGTCGCTGTTTTTTATATTCCTGGTTGAAAATGCTTGGAATTCAGGTTATTTTGTTAATTTTACAATAATTAATTCAATTATTACGTTATTATTTCTCCGTCTTCCGGGTTACTAGATCAAGAATCTTGGGATGTAGGTTGTCTTGTTTCTTTTATAGTAATTGCTTTGATTACTATGTTATAAACGCTCTGTAACCTATATTACTCTATTAAGAAGCTTAGGTCCCAAGGTATTCTGTTAATTTAGAATAAATAAAATTATTATGTTTTTAACTTGCTGTCCTCGGGGTAACTGCGTTAAAAATCATAAGATTTAGAATTTTTTTGTTATTTTTATCGGAATCTATTTAATCATGGTTATTGACGTGCCTTTTTTCGGGTTACTGGGTTTAAAAGCATGAGATTTAGGTGATTTTGTTATTTTTGTGGTATATATATATATATATATATATCTTATAGTCCAGGTAAGGAAACAGAATGCCTTTAATTTTTGATTACCACGCATTTTCATTTTTGGTAAAATAGTAAATAAATGCGCTGATAAAGAATTTAGGTATCCGCAGTCTCAAAAAGTGGTGCGTCATTTTTTAAATTATCAATTTATGAAAAAAAGCACTTTTTTTTCATTTTGCTAAATATCTCCTTTCCAGTGCATTTTTAGCCATATACATCAAAAGAGTTTCTTATTCCTCATATAGTTATCTAAATAATGGTGCTCGTTAAAAGTCGCTGAGTGCTTTTGTTTGTTAACAAATTGTGTTCAAAGTTGAAAAAATGGTTTTTTTTAGCATTAAATGTCTTGGAATTGTCACTACGTAGAAGCTTGAAACTTTCAGAAATTGTTGTTTTTGGTAATAGGAAAAAGTACTCCAAATTTAAGCAAAATCGGTTCTAAACTATTTGAGTAATATACAATCTAATTTTTTTTTGTACCTTAATTGCAAAATGAGCCATTTTTTTTGTAAAATCCTAAACCTTTGAAACCAAGCCTAAAAAATCAAGAAACAATTCAAGTTTTATATCCCGTTGGAATTTAAACAAAAAATTAATTTTAACCGATTTTATACCCGTTTTTTTGACACCGCTAGTTTTCTACGTACGTATAAAACCATATAACTTTATCATTGTCAATTTTATGCTCTCGGCTTTACTGTAACTCTAAAGTGCTTTTTGAAACAAAGATTTTCCAAAAAATAATTTTTTTTCTACGACCTTCTGGAGCCGAGATAATTTTTTTTTTTTTAATTTCTAAGCCGTTAATTATTGACCGATTTGGCTCAAACTTGGACACAATACAGTTTAATACCTATATTTCAATACAAAAAAATATTTGCACCAGGTTCGTAGATGTAAAGCTATCAAAATCAAGTAGTAAAGTTACGGTTAAAAGTACGGCGCGCTCCAGATGCCTAGAGGCGGCGGAGTGGGGGTAGCAGCCGCAGCGGCGGCGGCGGCTCTTCAAGCGCCGCTCAACCAAAACTGAACTCGAGCAATCGGCCACGCTTGAAAATCTATCATTTATTCACCTTCTCGTTTACTTACAAAAATTCTTTTGTAGCCGATTTGGGGTAACTTTTCGATATAGAAAGATAAAATATTACCCATTCATATCATTGAATATTTATTAAAACATTAAGATTTGACTACGTTAAACGTGAGGATCCCAGTTTCTTTTTCTTTTGAATTTTTTTTTTATCTGTAAAATTTTTGAGTAATCATAATAAATATTTTAAGTAAGTTACGAGGAAATAAAGTTTATTCGTGTAGGAACAAGTAATGTTTACAATTAATTTTTATTGATTTAGTATAAATTTTGTACGTACATTACGCATAATTTATGGAAAATCAAATGTATAATAAAAGTCACATAATATAAGTCACCTACAAAATATACAATGAAAATCATAATTATAACCCTCGTTAAACTAATAATCATATACTCATTTGTTAAATATAATTATCAATATTAAAATTATAATATATATAAACAGTATTGACTCACCAAAGTAAGGGCAACTAATAATGTTTTGACCACCACGTGCTCCTGGCTCCAAAATTCAAATAAAATGCCCGTTCATGGACTATACTCTGCCACAATAAATCCATACAGCGTATGTTATAAAAACTGTTGTATTTTTAATGTAATACTAATACAAACCATAGTTCATATTACAGTACTACAAATAAAAATTAGAAAGGACGTTCTCCGAATATATAATTCAACGTCTGTAAACTCCACGAACAGTATTTCTAAACTCTAATGTATATACCTATAGTTACGCTCGCATATAACTGCCGTAGCACCGAAGCAGTCGAAAACAAAAGTACAGACCAGCTGCCGCGTAATTAGTATAAATAATTCGGTTATTATGTTTTTAATTCGCTGTCCCCAAGTTGACTGGGTTTAAAAGCTTGCGATCTGAGTTATTTTGTTATTTCTATGATAGTTAATTTAATTATTATGTTATGAACTTGCTGTTCCCCGGGTAACTTAATTAAAACGCATAGAATCTAGGTAATCTTGTTATGTTTAGAATATTTGATTTAATCATTATGTTTTAACACGCTGTCTCCCGAGTTACTGGGTTGTGAAGCTTGGGATCTTAATTATATTTCTTTTTATGTTATGATTTATTTTATTATAGTTATTATCTTGCTGTTCCCTGAGAAACTAGGTTAAAAAGCTTGGGATTTAGGTTGTCTCGTTATTTTTATCATAATTTATGCGATTTTTATGTTATGAACTTGCTATTGACCGGTAAACTGGGTTAAAAAGCTTATGATTAGGAATATTATGTTATTTTTAGAATGATTAATTTAATTATAATGTTTCTAACTTGCTGTCCCCATGTTAACTGGGATTTAAATATTGGGGTTTAGGTTATTTTGTTATTTTTATGATAATCAATCGATGATTATGTTATTAACATGCTGTCTACTGGCTTACTGAGTTCAAACTCTTGGGATCCAGGTTATCTTGGTGATTTTAAAATATTTAATTTAATTATTATGTTTTGTCACGCTGTCCCCAAATTGACTGAAATTAAAAGCTTGGGATTTAAATTATTTTGTTATTTGTATAATAAATTATTTAATTATTTTATTATTAACTTGCTGTCCCCCGGATTACTGGGTTAAAATGTTGCAGATTTAGGTTATTCTGTTATTTTTATCATAATTAATTTAATCATTGTTATTATTTGCTGTCTCTCAGGTTCGTGGGTTAAACAGCATGGGATCAAGGTTATCTATTTCATTTTATCATAATACAGTTAATAATTACAATATTAACTCGCTGTCTCTCAGATTACTGGTTTTAAATGCTTGTGATTTAGGTTATTCTTTTATTTTCAGAATAATTGAGTAAATAATTATGTTTTTAACTTGCTGTTTTCTGACGTGCTAAATTAGGAAGCATTGGATGTAGGTTATCTTGTTATTCTTAGAATAATTCTCCAATTATTATGTTATTAACTTCCTTTTCCCTAGGTTGCTGGGTTAAATAGCTTGGGATTTAGGTTATCTTGTTATTTTTATTATAGTTGATGCGATGGTTATGTTATAAACTCGCTGTTCCTTGGATTGCTGGGTTTAATATCTTGGAGTTTAGGTTCTCTTGTTATTTTCATAAGAATTCATTAAATTATTGTTATCAACTTTTTCTTCCTAGGATTGCTGGCTCAATAGCATGGTATTTAGGTTATATTGTCTTTGTATAATAACTGATTCAATTATTATATTATTGACTTGCTGTTTCTCGGGTGACTTGATTAAAAAACTTAAGATTTAGGTTGTCTTGTTATTTTTATCATAATTTATTTAATTATTGTTATTGACTTTTTTTTCCTTAGGTCGCTGGGTTGAAAAGCTTAGATTTAAGGTAATTTTGTACTTTTTAGAATAATTTATTGAATTAATATGTTATTAACTTGCAGACTACCGCGTTACTGAATTAAAAAGCTTGGGATCCAATTTTCCTTTCTATTTTTTTTGTAATTAATTTTTGATTGTTATTATCTTGCTGTCCCTGGAGACATGAGGTTTAAAAGCTTGGGATTGAAGTTATTTCGTTATTTTTATTTTAATGAATGCGATTTTCATGTTAAAGACTTACTATGCACCGGGTAACTGTGTTTAAAAGCTTAGGATTTAGAATATTTTGTTATTTTTAGAGTAAATAATTCAATTATTATGTTTCTAATTTGCTGTCCCCAAGTTGACTTGGATTAAAAGCTTGCGATCGAGGTTATTTTGTTATTTCTATAATAATTCATTCAATTATTTTGTTATGAACTTGCTGTTCCCCGGGTAACTTAGTTAAAATGCTTAAAATCTAGGTTATCTATTTATTTTTAGAATATTTGATTTAATCATTATGTTTTTACAACCTGTCTCCCGAGTTACTGGGTTAAAAACCTTGGAATTTAGGTTATCTTGGTATTCTTATTATAATTTATTTAATTATTGTTACAAATTTCCTGTCCCTCGCGTTACTAAGATAAAATGCCTAGGATTGAGGTTGTTTTTATTCATCGAATAATTTATTTAATTCTTATGTTATTGTGTCGCTGTCTTTCAGATTACTGGTTGAAAATGCTTCGAATTTAGGTTATTATGTTATTTTTGTATTAATTGATTTAATTTTTATGTTTTTAACTTGCTTTCTACGTAACTGGGTTCATAAGAATAAGATTTGAGTTATCTTTTTATTTTTATAATGATTGATTCAATTATTATGTTTTTAACTTGCATTCCACGGGTAACTGGCGTGAAAAGCTTAAGATTCAGGGGAACTTGTTATTTTTATCATAATTTATTTAGTTATTGTTAATAACTTCTTCTTTCTCGAGTTGCTGGCTTAAAAAGCATGGTATTGAGGTTATGTTGTCCTTTTTATAATAATTGATTTAATTATTATGTTTTTAACTTGCTTTCCCCGATTTCACTGGGATAAAAAGCTGTAGATTTACGTTATTTTGTTATTTTTCAAATAATTTATGCAATTATTATGTTATAAACTTGCTGTCGCCCGCGTTACTAGGTTTTTACAGCTTGGGATCTAAATTATCTTTCTTTTTTTGTTATAATTTATTTTATTATTATTATTATCTTTCTGTCCCCTGAGAAACTAGGTTAAAAAGCTTGGGATTTAGGTTATCTTATTATTTTTAGAATAATTGATTTCATTGTTATTTTTCTAACTTGCTGTCTCCTGGGTTGCCGGGTTGAATAGCTTGGGATTTAGATTGTCTTCATTCTAATTTACTTGATTAATGTTATTAACTTGCTGTCCCTTGGGTTACTGAGTTTGATAGCTTGGGATTCACGTTATCTTCTTATTCTTATAATTATTACTTTTATTAATATGTTACTGTCTTCTGAATTACTGGTTTAAAATGTTTTAGATTTTGGTTATTCTCTTATTGTTAATATAATTTATTTAATAAATATTATTTATTAGCTTTCTTTCGGGTTCCTGGGTTAAGAAGCATAGTATTAAGGTGATTTGGTTAATTTTATTATCACAAGGAAAAAAAAAAAGCTAGATAAGGCCGAAACAAGGTTGACGATCCTAGCAAAAAAAAAATAAAGAGAACATAGAGAAAAATTACACTCGTTTTCTCGAAATTGCCTCCAACGGATCACTTATTACTCACTAAAGTAAAATAGTCAAATCGTATGGCGCTTATAATGTCTGATAAATTATATGAGTCTTGGATCAGAGAGGGACTCTGCGGGAGAATAAATACCAATAATGAACGAGAATAAGATAAATTAGATCTTTCAGTGCGTGGAACTGATAGCCCTGATAGCTCAGTTGGTAAGAGCATCTGTCCGGAGTACAGAAGGTCGTGTGTTCAAACCGCACTCGGGGTTGATTTTTTTTATTCTTGGTTACTATTGGCACAATAACTAAAAGTGCATTTTTCAAAAAAATTTCTCCCCAAATTATTAGATTGTGTTTGATTTTCGTTTATTGTATTCAAAAAAAAAGCAAGATAAGGCCGAAACATAGTTAGCGATCCTAGTAAAAAGAACACAGAGAAAAATTACTCTCGATTTCTCGAAATCGCATCCAACGATTTACTGATTACTAACTAAAGTAAAATAGTCACATCGGAAGGCGCTAATACTGTCCAATAAATTTATTCAATTATTATGTTATCAACTTGCTGTCCACTGCGTTACTGGATTTAAAAAGCTTGGGATCTAAATTACCTTTCTATTTTTGTTATAATTTATTTTTTATTGTTATCATCTTGCTGTCCCCCAAGAGATTCGGTTAAAAAGCTTGGGATTGAAGTTATCTTGTTATTTTTATTATAATTATTGCGATTTTCATGTTAGAGACTCGCTATCCACCGGGTAACTGCGTCAAAAAGCTTGGGATTTAGAATATTTTGTATATTTTTAGAATAAATAATTTAATTATTATGTTTTTAACTTTAATTATTATGTTTTTAACTCGCTGTCCCCGAATTACCTGGGATTAAAAGCTTGGGATCTAGGTTATTTTGTTATTTTTATATTGATTAATTAATTAATTATGTTATAAACGTGGTGTTCCCCGAGTAACTAAGTTAAAACGCTCAGAATCTAGTTTATCTTATGATTTTTAGAATATCTGATTTAATAATTATGTTTTAACACGCTGTCTCTTGAGTTACTGGGTTGAAAAGCTTGGGATATAGGTTATCTTGCAATTTTTATGATAAATTAATCAATTATTATGTTACAAACTTGTTGTCCACGGGTTACTGGCTTAAAAAGCTTGGATGTTAGGATGTTGTTGTATTTTTACTAAAATTTATTGAATTACTGCTATAAACTTGCTGCCCCTTGCAATTATAAGTTAAAAAGCCTAGGATTTAAGTCATGTTTTCATTCATCTAATGATTGATTGAATTATGATGTTATTAACTCGCTGTCGATCAGGTTACTAGTTCAAAATGCTTGGAATTTAGGTTATCCTTTTTATTTGAGAATGATTAAATAATTTATTATGTTTTAACTGGCTATTTCCTAGGTTGCTGGGTTAAATAGCTTTGGATTTAGGTTACCTTGTTATTTTTATAATAATTAAGTCAATTATTATGTTTTCCCCTTGCTGTCCTCCGAAAAACTAGGTTAAAAAGCTTGGGATTGAGGATACCTAGTTATTTTTATTATAATTGATGCGGTTTTTATGTTACAAACACGCTATTCACCGGGTTACTGGGTTGAAAAGCTTGGGATTCAGGATATTGCGGTATTTTTATTATAATTTATTAAATTATTTTCATTCACTTGCTGTCTCTCGCGATACTAAGTTTTGAAGCCTAGGAATAAGGTTATGTTTTTATTCATCTAATAATTTATTCAATTATTATGTTATTAACTTTCTGTCCCTCAGATTACTGGCTTGAAATGCTTGTGATTTTTGTTATTCTTCTATTTTTAGAATAATTGAGTGAATTATTATGTTTTTAACTTGCTGTTTTCTTATCTTGTTAATCTTATGATTACTCCAATTATTATGGTGTTTATTTGCTTTTTTCTAGGTTACTGGGTTAAATAACTTGGGATTAAGGTTATTTTATTATTTTTAAGATGATTAATTCAATTATTATGTTACTAACTTGCTGTACCCTGGGTTGCTGGGTTAAAAAGGCTGGGATTAAGGTTGTCTTGTTATTTTTATAATAATTTATTCAATGATCATGCTGTCAACTCGCTGTCTCCTCCGTTTTTAAGACGAAAGCTTGGGATTTAAATCATCTTGATTTTTCCGTTATAATATATTTAATTATTGTTAGTATTTCGCTGTCCTTCGAGGCACTAGGTATAAATGCTTAGAATTTAGGTTATTTTGTTGATTTGAGAATAATTTATTTAATTATTATGTTATCAACTTTCTGTCTCCCAAGTTCCTGGTTCAAAAAGCTTAGGATCTAAATTATCTTTCTATTTTTGTAATAATTTATTTTTTATTGTTATTATCTTGATGTCCCCTGAGGAATTAGGTTAAAAAGCTTGGAATTAAAGGTATCTTGTTGTTAATATTATGATTAATGCGATTTTCATGTTATAGACTTGCTATTTACCGGGTATCTATGTTAATAAGCTTGGGATTTAGACTATTTTTTTATTTTTAGAATAAATAATTCAATTATTATGTTTCAACACGCTGTCCCCCGAGTTATTGGGTTAAAAAGCTTGGGATTTAGGTTATCTTGGTATTCTTATTATAATTTAATAAATTATTGTTATAAACTTCCTGTCCCTTGCGTTACTAAGATAAAATGCCTAGGATTAAGGTAACGTTTTTATTTATTCAATAATTTCTTTAATTCCTATGTTATTATGTCGCTGTCTTCGGATTACTGGTTAAAAATGCTTTGAATTTAGATTATTTTGTTAATTGTATAATAATTGATTCAATTGTTATGTTATTAACTCGCTGTCCCGCGGGTTAAAAGGTTAAAAATCTTGGGATGTAGGTTGTCTTGTTTCTTCTATAGTAATTGCTTTAATTATTATGTTTTCAACTAGCTGTGGCTTATATGACTGTGTTCAAAAGCTTGGGATTTAGAGTATCTTGCTAATTAAGAATAGTTGATTTGATTTTTATGTTTTTAATTTGCTATCCCCGAGGTTACTGGGTTCAAAAGCATAGGATCTAGGTTGTTTCTGCTATTTTTATTGGATTCTATCTTATTATTGTTATTGACGTGCCTTTCCTCGGGTTACTGGGTTTAAAAGCATGAGATTTACGTGATTTTGTTATTTAATAATAATTTATTTAATTATTATGTTGTCAGCTTGCTGTCTCCTGCGTTACTAAGGTAAAAAGCTTGGAATATCAATTATTTTAATTGTTTTGTTATAATATATTTTATTATTGTTATTATTTCGCTGTCCCCCGAGGTTCAAGATTTAAAAGCTTGGGATTTAGGTTATTTTGTTATGTTTTGAATGATTATTTTAATTATTATTTTTTTAACTTGCTGTCTCCTTGGTTACTGAGTTAAATAGCTTGGGATTTAGGTTATCTTTATTCTAATTTACTTAATTATTGTTATTAACTTGCTGTCTCTTGTGTTACTGGGTTTAATAGCTTAGGATACACTTATCTTGTTATTCTTATAATTTTTACTTCAATTATTATGTTATTTACTTTTTGTATCCTGGATAACTGAGTTAAAATGCTTGAGATTTTGGCTATTCTGTTATTTTCAATGTAATTTATTTTATTATTGTTTTTTTTTGCTGACGATGGGTTGAAAAGCATAGTATAAAGGTTATCTGGTTCTATGATATTTACATGCTGTCACCCAGGTTGCTGCGTTTAGAAGCTTTAAATTTATTTAATCTTGTTATTATTAAAATAATTGTTTTCATTGTTATGTTATTGACACGCTTACCCCTAGGTTACCAGGTTAGAGATCTTGGAATATAGGTTGTATTGTTTATTTTATATTTATAGCTTTAATTATTATGGTATTAACTGGCTGGCCTTCATATTACTGTTTTAAAAAGCTTACGGCTTAAAGTATCTAGTTATTTTTATAATAATTGCTTTAATTATTATGTTATCAACTCACTCTACCACAAGATGCTGGGTTAAAAAGCTTTGAATTCAGGTTATCTTGTTATGTTTATTATAATTTATTCAATGATTGTTTTAAACTTACTGTACGTCGATTTACTGGGTTAAAAAGATGTGATTCAGGTTATTTTTTTATTTTCAATATAAGTAATTGAATTATTATGTTATTAACTCGCTATCTACAGGGTATATGAGTTCAAAAGCTTTCGATTTAGGTTATCTTGCTATTTTTATTATAACTCATTTAATTATAGCTACTCACTTGCTGATATTGGGTCAATGGGATAAAAAGCATATTATTTAGGTTACCTGGCTATTTTTACCCTGTACCCTAAGTTGCTGGGTTAAAAAGCTTGAGATTCTGGTCATTTTAGTATTTTTAATATAATTCAAAAAATTATTGATATTCACTTTCTGTCCGTCGCATAACTAAGTAAATAGACTAGGAATTAGGTTATGATTTTATTTATCCAATAAATAATCTAATTTTTATGTTATGATGTCGCTGTCCCTCAGGTTACTAGTTAAAAATGCTTGAGATTTATGTTATCTTGTATATTTTAGAATAATTGATTTCATGATTGTGTTATTAACTCCCTGTCCCCCAGGATACTAGGTGAAAATCTTAAGATGTAGGTTTTTTTGTTTTTTTTTTTATCGTAATTAATTCCGTTATTATGTTATAAGCGCTCTGTAACCCATAGTACCGTGTTAAAAAACTTGGGATTTAGCGTATCTTGTTATTTTTAGAATATTCAATTTGATAATTATGTTTTTATCTTGCTGTCCCCCGGTCTACTAGGTTTTGAATCATGGGATTTAGGTTATAAGTCTTTTTTTATTATAATCTACTTAATTATTGTTATTG
>JAPYYV010002162.1:0-21603 GCA_030522625.1 Copidosoma aretas | reverse complement strand
ACTTCCCAAAATTTCCTAACCAGATCCTCCAAACACGTCATCTCAACATTTATCATCACGAGAGGTACGTGCATTTTTTTTCTGGGGCCAACAGCAATAGGACCGGACAGTAACCAGCTTAACTCTGAAGAAAAAGCTATAGGTTGAAGGGAGTTTCCTTTAATAACCTCACCCTGGATTATCGAAGCATGTACGGAAGCATCAAGTAGCATATAAATTTTATCGCACTTGTCGAAATCAGGGTCTGCTAACTTCAAATCCTGATATAACGACAAGTCTACAGAACTTCTACCTATAGGGGGTCCGTAAGACGAGATCTTGGGGATAACTAGAGCCTAAACCTTACAACTATACGTGGACTGAAAATATGGCAGAATCGTAACCTCTACCGAAGACTTAGATACAGTTGAGATGAGACCACCAACGCCTGACAAGCATATGTTGATTGCCGTCTGCTTGAGCTTCAGGAAATCGCACAGAGATTTAGAAATCAACGAACTTTGTGAGCATTGATCAATTAAGGCACGCACCAAAAAATGGGAACCGCCAGGAGCTTGGACATAAATTCGGGCAGTAGCCAGCAAAATACTTGGTGCGCGACGCAAACCTAAGAGCGGAGTATTGACGTTAACAATAAACGTATTATTTGTCTTATTGGACAATTTTTCAACTTGTCCCGCCAAATTACTACTATTTGCCACCTTAGTCTCACTTTTGGAATCGTTTCTGTGCAATAATGTGTGATGCTTTTGTTTGCAATGAGAACATCGCCTTTGCAAAGGATAATTCTTGTAAGCATGCAAATTCAGACAGTTGAGACATAAGTGGTTGTCCTTTAGCAAGCCTTTTTTTTCCTGACAGGATAGAGCCTTAAACGCCTCGCATGAAAACAACAAATTTTCCTGTTGGCAACAAACACAGAAAGGTTTGCTTTCCGAGCTAGACTAATGAATAAAAGATGACTTTTTAGATTTAGTCTGAAGATTATTGATATCTTGATTTGTTCCTCAGTATCAATCTTATGTGGGGAAGATCTGATATCCATTTGCAATAGACTAATAGTTTTGTTTTAGTCACGTTAGCACTTAGCATAATTCCTGAAATCAATAGTGGCTTTTACAACATTAGTCTTGACGTACATTGCTCTTTTAATCTAGATTTAGTTTTGTACATCAATACTGCACATCTTACTTCTCAAGCCAACAGATTTCTTTATAGTATTTTCATTGCACTCATCCTTCATGAGCCAAACGATTATCTTTTTTTCCCGAAGAATTTGATAGTCGTTTTTTTTGCATAGTCAGAGGAATGAAATTTTTTAATATCTGCTTTAATTATTTCATAAATATTGTGATTTTTAATCTGGTATATGAAATTGTCTGTACCAGTATGTATCAGTTTGCGGAGGTCATTTCCCAGTTTCGAGAGCATTTAGTCATAGTATAATCGGTACACAAGTGTCTTAAAGAAATCCAACACGCTAAGCCCAACGTGTATAGGCTTTCTAATCATTATTTCTATTCGTTCTTGTTGAATAGCCACGAAATTTTCATAAAAAGTGCTACAGCTATGAAAATTCGGTCAGGCAATATAAGCTGAAGCCTTGTAGCGTATATCAGAACAATTCAGAAGCTTAACAACAATGCACTTCCTCTAATTTTCCATTCTTTTTCTAAGTATGGCATTGTTAGAGAGTTTTAAAAGCATTTTTTCAAGAATTTTAGGCTTTGGCCTGCCAATTACTATTAAAATCAATATATTTTTGTAAAACATGTACTTTGCTGGAATTTTAAGGCACGATGAATTTTTGTAAGTCGTAATCCGTAATTTACGATTTGCTTAAGGGCCTCATAATGCAGCACATATTTATGCTTGTTGTAAAATATTGGCAGAACTTTCACTTGCCTTGATCTTAGAGATAAAATATGCTCGGAACAAAATGGTGAGTCTCTGTGTGAGTTATAAAGCTTCTCTGGATAGTCCAAATTTACCTCTAAAATGAATCCATAAGCATTATTACTGATAATTTTGTAAAAATCATCTGGCTGTTCTTTAATATTTTCGACTCACTGAAATTTACCATAAGGAGGTTACTGAGTGATGGCTCAGCATATATATATATATATATATATATATATATATATATATATACAGCACTGACTAATTCTCCTTCGTGTACTTTTTTTAATGAACATAAACATATGTACATTTGTGATTAGTTCTGATGGAATCTAAAAAATAAATTTTTTCACATGAACAAATTTTTTGCATTTGTATATGTGAACACGTATGTTTGATTATTCAACATACCATCCTAATTGAAGTCTGGCGTGTTATAATAGTGTTTATAGTATTACATATAAATAAGAGCTGTAAAAACCCTGTTAAGAATCTGTCGAATAAGTAACATTATAAAGTTGTGTGAATAAGGGCTCAAGTTATAGCTGTAGTTTTACTGAATTAACGACTCTGTTGGTCTCGCTATAAATTTTTATTAATTCTAAAATTGTACAACGTTTCGGCCATTTCGGTCAGTACCATGGCCCTCTCCAAATACACTACGAATAGAACAATGAAAAACAATAACACTTATTAATTAGGCCGCAAACAACAAAAAGGACACGGAATTCAACTCACAAACATTTTCTAGTCAAATAGTATTGACACGTCTTTATATCACAACGGAACGACCCACATCAAGCGAAGTAAAAAAAGACAATGAGCTGTACCGAGTCAGTTTAGTATATAAAAAGCGATACAAGTTAAAGACCGTATTGGTAGCCACTATCTTATAACGTAGTGGAGTATTTTGACGAGCCTGCCGAAAATGAGAAATGAAGAACAACGTTACCAATTAGTTCTTTGTTTTTCCAAAAAGGTTTCATAAAAATTTTTCAATTTTTGTGTATCTGTCATTCTATTAATTGTATTATCTGTTAGCTGTATGTGGAGCATTTCGAATAAGAGTCGTTTATTTAAATTACTTTCGGTATCTAATATTTGTATGTTATCAAAATCGAATTCGTTATTAGTATTAGCAACATGCTTTCCCAAGGCTGATTTTAAATTTTTATGCTGACATATGGATAAGTCACAATACTACCTAGCTCGTTTTCCAGCTCAAACGCCAGATTAAGAACTGAGTCGCCGTTATCGCCTACAGAGGTGTAAATTCCATTCCAATCCCCGTTTGTCGCTCCATTATAAATACTTAAACCTGACTCTTCTCAAAAATTCAACAGCTTTTTCCCCAGTCAATTCACCGTTTTATCTAAGGAGTTGATGCTCTTTTCTTTTTAGAATCGTTTTCCCGTTAAGTATGCAATAATCTTCTACTTTTTGCAGTTTCTTAAGCATCAGATAAATATTGGTATCATTGTACACCCCCATCCCATTAATATTTTTATAATTTTTCAGTTTTAATCCTTCTATAGTTTAACGGTCATCCTATTCACCTACCCCACCTTTTACATCAGATAAATTTCTTCCTACGAAAACCCCTCATTTAGCTCTTGCTATTTGTTTATCTCCAATTTCCGCTTTCCTTATCCAATTACACCTTTTATCTTGTTTGTTCTCCCAGTAACTATCTTTGCCCTTCTCTACCTAGGTTTCTTCAAGCAATATAACATCAGTTTTTTCAAGTATTTTTAACATCTCTAATTTTTCTTGTACCTGCTACATTCAATATAATTATTTTAAAGTCTTTATTTCACTTTCCAATTTCTGATCTACTCTTACCAAATTTTTGGACGTTTTATGCAAGTATCCCCTAGTCTTTTTATTGATGATATTCGAAAAATAACTAAGAAATTTTGGTTAGATTTTGCTTTAGCTTTCCTTTTTCTGCACTCCATTCGATATGCCTTGGATTCTCAACTTTAAGTATCCTTTTTTTACCGCTTGCACTTTACTACTCTTCTCTTCAGGGACACATTTATTCCATTGCGTGATTTATTTCTCTTCTTCTGTATAATTATTTTTCAATTAATCTTTTTACTACTGCTCTAATACTTTCGATTTTGTACTCAACCTGTAGTCCATACCACACAATTTCTTTTATTTTACTTTCTATTCCTCACCCTACCATGCGCACCTCCTAATAACTATCTTTCTTTTCTCTTTTGCTTTTCTAACAACTCATTTTTTAGTTCAGTTGCACGTAGAGCCCCCGGTTAAGTTTTTCCCTGATGTCCGCTTCCAGTTAATTCGTGGTTTTTTTTTTTAAATCTGAATACTTATGTGCAGCAACGTCATGCTTATTCCTGCTGAGAGCTGCTATGACCTATCGTTTTTCTTCTCCCCTTTTTCCCTACGCCCGTTATCTACGTTTTTATCATTACTCGTAATTATGACCTATTTATTAAAATGTTCTACATCTATTCTTAGTTTGTTTGCAATGCCTATGTCTATATTCCTTCGCTCTTTCAAACCTTTTATTTCTCCCTGTACACTACCAAGTATCTCGCTTGATTTAACAGGTCCCTCCGTTATTTCTCTTAACTTTTTGCTCAGAGCGTTTCGTATCTCTACCTTCTTTCGTAAGCTAGACTCTAATCCCAAAATTTTTAGTAATAACGCCTTCCCTAGCCCTTCTTCCGGCCTAAGCGCATCTTCACCATTACCTTGATGTGTTCCCCTCCCGCTGCTTCCCCTGTAAATTTTTCGCTGGCTCTGTCACTACGGCCCCTGCTGCCATTTGTACAAGCGGCAATCTTACAATGCTTTTTTTCCTTAGATTTTCATCATTACTGAAAAAAAAAGTTTGAGTATTGCTGTCTATTTTTTTTATTTTGTATCTATCGATTTTTAAAAATAGAATTTTTGTAAAAGCTAATTTTTCCGTCATTTTTGTTATTCATCGTTGTTTTAGCATTTTTAAAGTGAGATAATATGAATGTTCGGAAAATTTTCTACAATCAAACGTATCGCGAAAAAAAATAGTGTCTGGGTATGTGTGGGTGTAAACTTGGTTGGAAACATTATAGGGGATATATTTGTATCATCATTTCAAGGAATAAATTTGTATCATAAAAGTGAAGAATCGTAACTATAATAGATGCAGGGCTCAAGAAGATAAAGATAGCAGAAGAATTAGATAAACAATAATAAGAATTGATACGGAGTGTGTATGGGTGTATGTAATATTATGAATATAATTAGTAAAATTTCAGAATTTCCTCGACCGATTTTGACGCAATAGGGCTTTTTTTTTTGTTTTTGATACCTATGACCGCTGAAAGATAAGACTTTTATTTTATTAACTATTTTCTTTTTTTTTTTTGGTTTTGATTTTATCGATTTCAGCAAATCAATTTTTTTAACTTGATCTTATTTTTAAAAGGGTAGATGCAGATAAGAATAGCAATACCTTTTACACTTAGCTATGTATATTTTTTACCATGAATCCAAACACACATACTTTACAAACATGAAAATTACTCCAGCCTGGAAGATAATTATAACAGAAAAAGAAAGTAGACGAGAGTTTATGTGGTTATATGAGTCATTATTCATGTGACGAATGGTATTTTTAGAATGTCGGAAATTGCAACCTTACAAACGTAGTTCACATACAATGGACTTTTTTTACAGTGTACATCTAAAAAATCATCATTTGATATTCTTTCTAATAATTTCTATTTACTAAAGCTATTTATTTTTATAGGAAAGTGGCAAACTGAAACTATTTTTAAGTTTTACTAGATGCTAGTGGTCGAAAACGAGGCGAATTCGTTTCCCTTACTTTTTCCTTTTAATTTCCTCCTTCTTCTGTAAATATATTTAAGATTAATCTTCCAAGTATGGAGTTTGGCTTATATCAAAATCACACTTGTGCTGTTATAATCACGTATGCACACATATGCATATCGTTTGAAAAATTAGTGATAATCTAGTAAGACTAAAAAATAGTTTTTCTTTGCTATCTTCCTGTAATAAAATGATTATCATTAAGAATAAACTAAAAATTTATCAGTGCATTTTTAGTTGCTCAAAATTTTTCTTTATGGACGAAAAAAATTTGCTTTTTAATTTGAATTACAGCACATTGATAAGTACGTAGAAGATGTGAATAAAAAAGCTTTCTTACAAAGAATTGCCAGCAGTTTTTATATTTTGATTCTGTCGGCTTTGAAAAATCGTGGTTTTTTTAGAATTAATATTTTGGCTATTTAACGCAATAACTAAATATTTTATGTGAAGCAGTTAAAATATCATCAAATTTTCTAGGAAAAAACGTTCCAGCTAAAAGACAAATGAATGATGATAAGGAAATGCGTGGGTTTGTAAGTGTGTGTGTAGATTTATTGCAAAAAAATCGATTTATTCGCATTTGAGCGTTGTTTACGTGTTAAATTTATATATTCCAAAATGTGCCATGATGAGCTTCGAAATTTTGCGCATTAATGGTGAAACAACTATACAGCCGTTGGTATATTTTTTTTTAATACTCTGCATTTTTACAAATTTTATGTCCATATAAAAGAATATTTTTAGGTTACTTCCTATAAGAACGTATTTTAAATATGTCAAATGTAGCATTATTCTTTTATATAAATGACTCATGGAAAATAATAAAAAAAATTTAACATCATTCAGAACTCTTTAATAAACATATTCCAAAAGTTTTATATTAATCTCTGCATTTCCATATAACTCTCGACCATCATAAATTTGATTTTATCGATTTTATAGAATGCATTTTTTTTTTAAAGTAATTTTATTGCTTTTTTATGTTGTTTTTAAATATTATATGTTAAAATTTTAAAAATCACGAAATTTCTTACAGATAAAGGTTTTTTTATGGTAAATCATAAATGGGGGCGTCTGTGGACGTACAAGTATGTTTGTGCGCATTTTCAGTTATATCTCACAATTACTGTGACCGATTTTTATTAACCTTACCTTGTTTCTTTTTTATTTAAATACATATCACTGCTAATTAAAAAATTTTAATATCATTAATTCCTTTTTTTTTTAATTCATGGATTATAAAAAATCGATTTGATTGAATACAATGATTTCTTTCTTTTTTTTCTTCTATGGTTTAAAGATTATTGTATTTTAAAATCAGATAAATAATACAAAAAAGTATTAAGGAAGCTCTATGGCATATATATATATATCACTAAATTTGTGATACATATTAAATGATATGGTCAAAATTTTATGATTTCAAAGTTAATTCCATAATAAAAAAGATAATTTAAGTGGCAAAAAAAAAATTGTTTTTCCAATTTTGTATGCTGCATGTCCACGTACAGTTACATATAAATAAAAACTCAATAATACTTGAGAACAATTTTTGTTTTTCCATCCGATATTCATTTTTCAAGGCTTGGATTCTTCTAACAAAGTAACCAAAGAAATTTCATACGATATGCAATGCATAAAAAGTTAAGTACTATTGTTCATACCAAATTTTCTTAAACGTATAAACAACTGCACCTAACTTTTTATAGATTACATATTTTATAAAATTTTCTTTGGTAATTGAGTTCGAAATATTTCAAGGAAGAATCCAAGCCTTGAAAAATGTAAATAGAATAAAAATAAAAAGGTTCTTGACTTTTATTGAGCTTATTATTGTACGTAACAGTACCTTAATATGCAACATGCAAAATTAAAAAAATTAATTGATTTTCACCCTCAAATTATTTTTTTTTTGTTATGCAATTTACTTTGATGTTACTCAATGAACTATATCCTTTAATAACTAAAAAATTAAGTGATATATATATATAGATACATACACATATATATATACATGTATAAATATATGCTGGCGAGCCTCCTCAAGATGTTCGTAAAAAACTTTATGGATATAAATGTGTGCGTGTGTAAATATTCGCGTATTTACGAAATCATTTACACTAGGGTATTAAATCGACATATTATAATGAAACTTGGCATTATTTGCTTATGTTTCCCAATTCTTATCACTCTCAACAAAATTTTTTTATCTCATACTTGGCTTCCTAACGAAGAAAGCTTTTTAAAGAAAGAAAAATCACATGTCGAGATGATCTGTTATAAACAAGTTTTATGAACTTTACAGTCAAAATACACTGCTCTGGCAAAATGTACATCTGTGTAGTTGTGTGTATGTGTGTGTATGTATATGTGTATAATTAGCTATATCTCAGAATGTCCTTAACCGATTTCAATCCAACGACGTTTATTTTCTTTCTTTTGTCATACTCATTATAGTTGCTGTCTATTTGTTTTTGTAATTCTACTTTAAAGATTAAAAAAAGTCAGTTTTGGTTTTTATAAGTTTATTTTTTTACAGTTCATCGGTGAGGTGTTTAAATGAAAAATCGCTACCAATTTATTGGCAGAAAGCTTCTTCATCTATTCTTTTTGCTATCTTCATTTTGTTCATTGCTACATCTATTTAAGATACAATCATTCACTGAAATCATGAAAATGTCATCTTCGAAATTATAGATTCCATATGATAATCATAATTATACACCAACACACATTCCTCTTAATTTTTATTCGATTGCATCTAAAAAAGTTTTTTTGTCAGTGATAAGAAGAATGTTCCCATAAAAAAAAAGCCTTGTTTGTTTAAACTCGGTCGAGAAAATCCTGAGGAATGACTATAAATATACATATAAAAATGTACACTTACATACACCCACACAAATTTTTGTTGTGTATGTATCTTTACACGTTATATTGTAGAAAATTTGCTCATCATCAATATCTTATAACGTAAAATATGTTGAAACACCGATAAATAGCCAAAAAACGATTTCCTAAATAAAATCGATACAATAAAATAACAAACAGTTGTACACAGATACTTTGAATCTTTTTTCAGCGATAATAAAGATCATAATGAAAAAGAAATAAGCCTTTTCGGATTGAAATCAGTCTAGGAAATCCTGAGATGAAACTAATTACTCATACACACACAAACCCAACACGATTAGATATTTGTATCAGAAAAATGTATTTTGATTCTCAACGTCATAAAACGTATTTATAACATGTTTTTTAAAAATGTGGTTTTTCTTCGATAACGAAGCTTTTTCCATAAGAAAGCAAAGAATCCGATGATATAGAAATTTGATATTTGCAGTCCAAAAAAGGCATATGACATTTTTTAATTATGCAATTTATGACAAAAACGACTTTTTCCTATCTCGGGTCTTTTTTGAACCCTGGTACACCCTCGGTAGGAAAAACAACATTCGTAACTCGATCCTAAAGGCTTCTTTACAAAACTCGTTACGTCCCTCACCTACCGCTCGTGCCGTGAACCTTTCGGTTCGCGAATTAAAGCCTTTCCAATCTCGTACAAAAACTACTATTTCTTACCGGGCATAAAGGGTGGCAAGCCCTTTGGGCCCCCGGGCCGCACTTTGGGCCCTTGAGATCACTTTGCGCCTACGGGCCCGAAATTGCACTTTGCACCCTGGGTAAGAAAAATAATCTACGTGACTCAGGCACAAACGTACGAGTACACCAGACGCACCCTTCGGGCGCTCATGTTTGTACTTTGTGCCCTAGTGGCGTACTGTACTGTTTCCTACCTTGGGCACTTTTGCAACCCTGGTACACCCTCAATAGGAAAAATAGGATTTGCCACTTATGTGCATCCGACCAGAGGGGTCCCAACGGTCCCTCTAGAGTTTCTTCGCTAGCGCCCTCGGGCCAAAGGATCGCCCTGGAGAAATGCTCATTTTTGACGAAAAATACTATTTTTCATTTTACGAAATATTTACTTCCCAGTGCATTTTGCGCCCTAAGCACCTTTCATGTTTTCTAATCCTCGTATAATGGCCTAAAGAATAGCTCTGAGTTAATGTCACTCATAAATTTTTTTAACGAAAAAATCTTGTTCAATGTTCGAAATATGCTCTATTTTCGACATAGAATATTTTAAGAACAAAAATACCTAGAAGCCCGAATTTTAGAAACAATTTTTCTTGTAAAATTATATTTATACATCGAAGTTCTTTACATTTAAATAACATCAGTAATTAACTTATGAAATAGTCAGAAATTAAAAATTTTTTTCTCTTGAATGCAAATTCACCGTTGTTTGTATAAATATTTTATTTGTATAAAACCAAGCCAATAAAGGCAAAAAACTATTTGAATTTAATACTCTGTTGAAATTTTCATAAAATATTAATTAGAACTGATGTTATAGAGCTTTTTCGACAAGACTCTTGTTGATCTGACGTATAAAACTATGTATCTTTTAATTTTTTAATTGCATATAATTCGCTCTTTTATAACTGACAAGTGCGTTTGGCAATAACGTTTTTAAACAAATAATTAATGTTTTAGGGTCTTCTAGGGGTGAGATAATTTGTTTGTTTTTTTTTTCAAAAAAATTGTTAGCTATTAATTATTTCTAGATTGAGCAAAAACTTGAACACAATGGCGTGCGAGAGGCCTAGTGGTGCTCGGGTGCGTGTACCAGCTGTGGCAGCGCGCGGCGGCATCTGCTTCATTTTCTGATTTTCTACCTTGCGGCATTTATTGCCAGATAAAGTTAGCTTAACAGTTTTCTACTTGCAAGAAATCGTCACGTCTCACTTGAGACAGTGTCTAGACATAAAAAAATGATGCGCAGTAAAAAAACCAAAAAAAAATATTTCTAACAAAAAAACCTAGTTTTATAAAATAAAGTAACAAATTATGTGGGCTTATTAGTGATTTACGTTTTAAGGAAAACAACAGTTTTTAAGCGATTTAAAATAAGTGTTTAAAAATCATTGTTTTAATATATTTTCGTATATCGATAGAATCCAAAATAAAAAAATCGATGACATCGAAGTATTGTTTTTATTTCTTAACGTAGGTGAAAAATATTTTATGTAGAAAATCCAAGCAAATATTTAATGCCCTACAAAAAAACGTTTTAAAACGATGGCAAATCAATTATGATTAGAGAGTGTGTGGAAGTACAAGTAAGTATACAGATTTATTAAAAAAATTTATTTTGGTGGTTTTAAACGTTGTGATAAAATACTATGTATTATCAAATCTTACAGTTATCCCAATAAAGACGTCGCGCGTTTTCTAAATTATTTATTACTTGGTAAAAAATGGTACACAGAATATGAATGTCAAACAGTTATTTTTATATTGTGTTATATAGTTATTATAATTTATCAAGTTAATTATATCCAAACTTAGTTCACGCAAAATAACATCAGAACTAAGAAATATTCTAGGATTTGCTATCTTTAACACCACGAATCACACTATAGTGATGTAGAATTCATTTGAAGAAATATCACCGCAGAACATGTTTCAATAATTTTTAGGAGATTTCCTGACATTGCTCAACGAATGTTAGTCATTCTACATAAAATCACCAGCTAAGTAACTTTCTCTTATGGTTAGCTTTAGTTTTTGGACAAAGCGTATACAAGTATCGTTAAATAACGTCTTGATTAAATATTTAATGTAACGCTTAAGGGAATAAATCTCTAAACATTTATCACTTTAGACATCATAATCACGTAATATTTATTTGAGTGAAAACTTTATGGATTCGCTGAAACAATGTTGTATTGCCTAATCTGCTAATTATTTATTGATGATATTATAATCAATGTATGTTCAAAAAAGATTACTCTAGCGATAGTGTATTAGTTTACTTAATCCTGCTTCATGAGAGTTTTCTATTAACTATAAAATACTCTTTTAGATGAGAACGATTCGGAACTAATGACGGAGTATATGGGTGTATGAGCACGCATATATCATCAGCTCTTTTGTAAGATTTTCTCGACGGATTTTAAACGGATTGAAGAAATTATAGTAATAATATTGGGTATCTTATTTTGAAGATAAAAGTAGAAAATCTTATCCTCAATAGATGCATGCAGTAGAAAAGAAAAAAAAAAAAAAAATATATCAAATTAAAAGGATTTGAGCCAATAAATTAGCAGCGATTTTTTATCTTAAGATGCATCTTTTAGCCCATTAAGAAGCTTATTATATACAAAGAGAAAATTTATCGCAAAAAACAAATGAACCAGATTACAAATAAATTAAGAAAGTTTTATTAATTTGCTATTGGGAAGTTTGAATTTATAGCAATAATGTAAAATGAGGTAATTTAAATAGATGTAAAATTAAATTCACAATAAGGTTTGCAATAAACAGAAATAACGGAGGTATGTGCCAATAACTTTCCGTTGAAATCGACTTTTTTAAAATCAATAGAAAATAATTCGAGGTTGATGCTCAAATTTTTTTAGCAGTAGTAAGAGTCTACAAAGAGAACAATCAAGCCCTGTTTGATTGAAATCGGTCAAAGAAGCCTGGAGATGTAACTGATTACACACGTACGGACGGACATAATTATAACATATTATCTTATTATGCGTTTTTTTGTCTATAACAAAGCTTTCTTTATGAGGGAGCAATAAGCAGCAAGCCCTGTTTCATAAGAATCAGTCAATTAACCATAGATGTAACTATTAACCTAATTTAAGATCTTGTGTGCCTTTATCCTGAAACGTCCATATCGAAACATGTCTTTTTGTTAATACTTGTATACCTATGCTCTTTTTCCAGCAATTTCTATTAAGAAACTATATGTTTTTTGTCTTCAATGTTTTTCCGTCTTTCCCTAATACTTTAAATTAAACATTTCATTTCACTTTTTCATAGAGGGAGCTTTTTTATAGGCCAATAATCACATGGAAGGCTGCCACAAGACTCGAGGAAGTCTTGATCTTCTCTTGTCTTGTCTCAAAGAATCAAGACAAGATCAGAAAAATATTTTAGACAGCCAAGATCAATACAAGACAATATTTATCAGACCAACTATGCTACTTACTATTAGCCTATAAAAAAAGCTGTCTCTATGAGGAAGCGAAATCAATTTTAAAAAATCAATTTTAAATGATCAATAAAATCAAATAAAAACAATTAGAGTGCGAAACTTGAATTTGTTTCGGCAGTCATAACAATTTCCGACCCAAAAAACAAGCCCTGTTTGATCGAAATGGGTTTGAAAATCGTGAAATGTATATATGGCTATTTATATACATACACAAACGCGCATCCACACACATCTACACAATTTTTTTCTGTCTTTTTGCATACAGTATTTTGTTGAAAAATTGCTAAACTGTTTTAAAAAATTAATCGACACAATATAAAAATATAATTATGCAGCAAAACTCTAATTTTTCCAGCGTTAATCAGGATCTTAAAAGAAAAAAACGTAAGCCTCGTGCGATTAAACGGTCAAGGAAATTCTATGATCTGACTGATTACAAACACACACACAGACATACATCCCCATACAGACATACACATACTTACAACCGCTTGGAAATTTTTACCAGAGTAGTCATAAGACTTCCTGGAACGTATTCACAACGTGTTATCTCAGCATGTGATTTTTCGTCCATAAAAAAGCTCGAAATAAAAAGCATCTCCCTGAAATTCTTTTCTATTAATTAGGAAAAATTGCTTTTAACGGAAAATTATTGTCACAGACCTCCCTTATATCTGTTTGTTGCAATCCTGGTTTTATTATTAATCTGGTTCATATATTATTTAAGATAAATTTTCTCTCTGTATAGAATAGCTTTTTAATGGACTCAAAGATGCATCTTAAGATACAAAATAGCTGAGTTCATTGGCACAAATCTTTTAAGTATGTTATTATTTCTATCCTTATTATTTTAATTAATACAGCTATTGAGGATACGATTTTTCACTCCAGTCATTAATTTTATATCTTGAAAATAAGATACCCAGCATATTTACTATAATTTCTTCAATCCGTTTAAAATTTATCGAAGAAATCTTGCAAAAGAACTGCTATTATATACGTGTTTATACCACTAGTACCCCTTCATTGATTTCTATTCGTTCTTATTTAAAAAAATCTTTTGTAGATAATAGAAAACTTGCATGGAGCACGATTAGGTAAACGGATACTCTATCTCTAGAGTCATCTTCACTGAATATACATCGATTATAATACCATCAATAAATAACTAGTAGATAAAGGCAAACAACATTTTTAGCGTATCCATCAAGTTTTCACTGAAATCAATATCACGTGATTATGATTTCCAAAGTAATGAACTTTTAGAGATTTATTGCCTTAACCGTTATATTAAACATTTAATTCAGACGTTATTTAACCGTACTTGTATACGCTTTGACCAAAAATTGAAGCTAACTATAAGAGAAAGTTACTCAGCTGGTGATTTGATAGAGGATGACCAACATTCGTTAAGCATCGTCAAGAAATCTCCTAAAAATTATTGAAACATGTTATTCGGTGATATTTCTTCAAGTGAATTCTAGATCACTATTGTGTGATGCGTGGTGTTAAAGATAGCAAATCCTAGAATATTCAGTAGTTCTGATGTTATTGTGCGTGAACTAGGTTTGGATATAATTGGCTTGATAAATTATAATAACCATACAACGCAATATTAAAAGAACTGTTTGACATTCATATTCCGTGTACCATTTTTTACCAAGTAATAAATAATTTAGAAAACATGCGGCTTCTTTATTGGGAAAACTGTAATATTTTATAATACAAAGTATTTTATCACAACGTTTAAAAGCAGCAAAATACATTTTTTCAATAAATCTGTATACTTGTTTATACTTTCACACACTCTCTAATCATAATTGATTTTCCATCCTTTTAGAACGTTTTTTTGTGGGGCATTTAATAATCTCTTGGATTTTCTACATAAAATATTTTTTATCTACGTTGAAAAATAATATATCAACATCTGTTATCTTAATATTTTATTACTATATGTCTCTAATCACCTACCTGTCACGAACCTTGTAGTCTACACAAGTTACATATCTGATGCGTTGGTTGATTACAGCCAAGCTGATGTAATTTACACTATTTTATCTCGTGAACTTGACTTGATCCCACCACATTGGTCTCAAAGTCATATATTACGGATATTTATGTGGCTTTGCTCGATTGGATCATCTCCTTTCACCAGGGGCGTGCACAGCGGGTGAAGGGGCAAGACTTTCTATCTGTCAAATTTGTTGCTTTGCCGGGAGTGCTCCAGAGCTCTTACTTTAGCCCACTTTTATTTAACATCTTCATCAACGACGTTCCACATGTCATTACTGGATCTGGAAAGTAGATAGGCTGTGAGGTTTCTTCCTGCCCCCCCTCCTCCTCCCCTACGACATCCACTAGCGTAGTAGTAGTGGTGGGGGGTAAGTGATTTGCCGGCGGGGTATCGTACTATAGCATGAGATTTCACTCTGACAGAATGACTTGGGATGGCTTACTATAGCACGAGCTCTCAACCCTAACTTCCTTTCTACTGCCCATCTAGATATGAGGCCGCCATGCTATCACACGAGTGATATACTTCCACTTGTAGGATAGCCCCAGCGTTTTTTCTCTAATGCATACTCTTTACACTCCAGATCCTCCATCAGAATCAATCGTCCCGAGAGTAAGTAGCTTATCTACATTATCGGCCGAACAGTGGTCTCTTGACTAACAGCCTCTTTTTTCTTCTTACCTCCCTTTCGTTGCAATTCGGACGTCATGTCCTTGGCATTCATGAATCAATTTCAATCTCAATCCCTGGGAAAAATGATCTATGCGCAACCGCTCTCTTATCGTTAAAGGCAGCGTATAAATTCCATCGAAGGCTAGCTTACTCTTATCTTTATTATCCGTTTGTTTGCTTACTCGTACATAATTTTTTTTTCTTAACGAAGGGTGGTATGTAATACGATCATCAGTGGCAAGCATCATGGCGTTGCGTACAATGCTTGGCACGAGTAACACGATGCCTCATATTTGTGCCTATTTTCTTATCAATACATATTATTACATATCCGCGTAAGGTTTGTATGAGCGAATAGCGGGTAAATATGCGTACTAAGTGATGTGCTTCGCTGGCCCTACACGCGTTCGCTCTCTTATTACTAAAATTATAAACTCAAAGCGTAGCAGATATTGACGCTGGCTCACTATCATGCAGCATGACGTTTCCATGCAATGAGAAGAAGTCAAATGAGAGTACACATAGGTTTTTTCAAAAATCAAATTTGATTACATCCTCAGTTGTACATGAATGTAAGTATATGATTTGGTCGTTGCTGTTATTTCAACATCCATTTTTTTCAAAGATGTACATTCTTTAAAATTATAAATATACCAATAACTGAAGTAATTTTTTTTTACTTGCGAATGCATAGTGAGTTACACTTATTACTTGTGTTATATACCTATTTATGAGAGCTACTCATAGTAATTTTGTTTTTTGAGACCTTATACATAAATGACATCATCCTCTTTGTCAATGTATTTAAAATTTGCCCATAAGTCTTTGTAGGGCACGTCTCCCATGCTTCAACGCAGACCATAATAGTTGCATTCTAATAAAGACTATTCACACTTGTTCTTAGACAGAAGCTGTGCCCAAGATAATGGGGTCTTAAATAAAAGTATTGATAGGGCAGCACTTTCTTGTAGATGCATGAAAGCTATCTTATTATAAACAAATTCATTAAGTGTGGTCTCAAAGCCTTCAATATTGAACACGTAACTCGTCATATTAACGCAGGCCACATTATCAGTCAACTAACACCTGGGTCGATATGTCATCTCTTAATATACAACTGCTGGTTACAGTTTTTAGCGCTTTTGTCGAGGCAGACCAATATAAAATAATTTCCTAAGTAGTATATGGTTTATTTGAGTACGTCAATGCGAACCGCAACTCCACGAGAAATTTTTCTAACACCGTCGCTGTGGAGCGTCACGTGATTTTCTGGAAAATTGTGCGAACAATACATCAGCATTTAAGTAATAAAAATACATCTAATATTCAAGTTATAATCAATAATAGTGAAAAAGTGCTTAAAAATATCTTTGACTACAAGCGAGCTGCGGAATTGTCCTCATACGTGGAAACGAAGTTGTTCAATGTTTAGCACTTTTTACCGACGTTTTTAGGGGCATTTTCTAAACAGCTAGAAGTTCAAAGATCGGGACTTGCAACAACATCAGAAAATCAAGATAACAATAAGGCTGTGACATGGAGGAATCTTGACAGTGCTTTTGAAAGTTGCATAAAAACTGGCGTTGTAGTAAATAGTGGACATTTAGATGTATTAAAAATTTCTCGAGACTGTCTAAATGCATTTCTTATAGGAAGGACTTGCATCAATGGTTTTAAATTATTGTTTAGAAACCCATTGCTACAAACAATAATGCATTCCAAGAACAAGGTTTAGGCTAGACTTAACGCACAACTTTAATTTAGTAAATGTAAATACATATTACGCGATAAATGGTAGATCATGTATTAGACTCATTGATTCTATTATAAAAAAAAGCTTTTATAAATTTACCGAATGCAGACCAACGTTAAAAAAAAAAAAAATATATTCAAAGAGAAATACATTATACAAATTGATTAACTGATAGAAAATAGGGTAAAAGACGGAGAAGTAGAGTTAGAAGAAAGCCTAAATGGTGATAGTAGTGCTGATAACAATGAAAATGATAAGTATATGTAATTCAAGACTTATCTTGACTTGTAAAAAGTTCTTTAACGAAATATAAATGTAAAATATACATTTTTGGCTGGTGTCTCCACTACTTTACGACTATTAAAAAGCTAAAAATACACACGAAGTGGTGTGCATAAAAGTAAATAAATAAAAAGTAAGTTTGCCGAGGTGACACAGTAAAATTTTGAAATTTGAAAGTACATCAATAAAAATCGTGTACCATTTATAGTGTATGCAGACTTTAAATGTTTATTAAAACCCATATAGTAGGCGAGTAATACAAAAATACATTAAGCATTAAGTGTTAAATTTGATGTAAAGTGCAGTTTTGATGTCACTAAAGCACAATATGTTTCCCACAGACAAGAGAATGATATCAGTAAGAATCCAGCATCATAGTTTGTAAAAGAAATACAAGATCTTGCCTTTGACTTACAATGCCTGTATAATACTCCAGTATTAATAAGATTATTTATTAACTGAAGAAGAGGATATTCATTTTTCCGAAGCTAATAGATGTCATATATATGATAAGTCGATTACAAATTTTGAGGAAGTACTATTTTATTCGAGAGAAAATCTAACATTTATTCCTCTTAATCAACAATTTTTTTCTCTTCAATGTACAATTTGCTCCTTTTTTAAAATTGAGTACAGTTGCCCAGCTTATAATGAATATAATTTTAAGTAAAACGATTAACGATCAATACTAATAGTTTTCCACAATCCCATCAATTACGATGCATACTCATTCACACAAGAACACCTTATCTGCTTTTCCTGACAAGCACAAGTCATTTCTCAAACTAAACAAAATTTTTTTTTTTTTCATAAAATATGGAGGAGAAGGAAGGGTGGGGAGGGTCAATTATTGACTTGCGTTTCATAGACTTGTACACATTTTTCCTATCATCTCTTGATAAGTTAGCATCCTACTTAAAATATCACGATATTTTAGAAAGAATTTTTCAATAAATTGATGCATAGTCTTTGGCTCAAATTAATATGTTTAAAAGGTAAGGTGTATTCATTCCCATATAATCATGTGCAATCATTCAGAAAACTTAAAGAGCAATGTTCCCATCCAATAATTATTTTTACAGTAAAATATATGACGCTTACATTAGTAATGCTATTTATCGACATGCTTTGACCATATGAGAAACATTTAATATTGTTCAGTTTGGACAATATTCAGATTTACACTTTGAAATGGATGTACTCCTGTTGACGGAAGTTTTTGAAACATTTAGAAATAATTGCCTAAAGAACCCATCCCATTATTATACAACGCTAAACTTCACTTGAAAAGACATCTTTAAAAAAAAACGTAAGTTTTTATATATACTAATGCAAATAATGTATTTGTGCGTGAGTTGTTAAAAAATAAAAACAACTTTTCCATATTTTACTAGAACTTACTTCGGACATAGATGCGTTTACGTATAATAAATACGGCATACAAGAGAGTTCAATAATTTGTATAATCGGGCCGTGACAACTTTCTCAGGGTATATTTAAGTGAGTCCAAAATATTGAAGAACAGCCAGATAAATTTCGTAAAACGGGCAGTGAAAGTGATTATGGGTACATGAAAGAGGCGGATTTGGAATACCTAGGGGAGCTGCATGACTTAAACAGGGACTTACCATTTCGTTCAGAGCATATTGAAAAAATGCTTTTCAGGCTCTTTGAAAATGACATTTTTGGTAAACAATGGCAAACAAGAGGGAATGCATTGATGTCAAGATTTTAAATAAATGGGATGAATGCTACGGCGCGGGCACATCAGTCTACATTGCGGAGCCCAATTTTAAAAGCTGTAACTTTTTTGATATTAAAGACGTGACTGTTTAACTACAACGAGTAAAAGTAATGATAATAATGTCTACATACATTGGGCTTGGAGTGTTAGATTTGTCCAAGATGCTCGGGTATTAATGTCACTGTGACTACATGCTCTCAAATCTAAAAAATAGCTGCAAACTGTTACATACCAAGGGATGAGTAAAATAGGAAAATTATAACGAAAGTTTCAGGCTCAAGACGTAAAATTTTTAGTATTTTACAAAACCAAAACGTGAATGAAAAGCAAAAAGTTTTAAGACTAATGTCTTAAAAGCCACTATCGTTTTCGCAAATTATGTTGAGTGCCTACGTGACTAGAATAAAATTGCTCTTACTGCACATGACGGTAGGCAGTGTATTTTCCCTGATGCTACTGACACTTTGGAGGTATTATGAAATAAATTAAGAGTAAGAAGATGAAATAAGAGAAGAAGAAGATAAAGAGAAAGATGATAGCGATGGAGAAAAAATTGTAATAAACAGAAAAATAACTAATACTGCTAATTTACCAGATCAAGAAGATGCATGAACAGGAATGACAGCTTGTCAAAGAGAAAAAACACCTACACACACGCCCATCAATCATACTATGTTGATCCCAAAACTAAGAATTTTTACCACAAAATATTCTAAAACAACGTTGTATACCGAGAAAACCCCTTTTTTGAAAAAAATCAAGTTTTCAAAAACAATAAAATCGAAATAAAAAAAGTTAAACAGCAAAACTCAAATGTTTTTCGCGGTAATCGGAAAAAAAAAACAATGTCCCGATGAGTCAAAATCGGTCTAGGGAACCATGACATACAACTAATTACGTACATACACACACTAACACGCATACACAGATGGACATCTTGCAAAAATAGTGTATTCCGATTATAAGCTCCATGAAACATATTCATAACGCGTTATCTTAAAATGTGATTTTTCGTGCATAACAAAGTTTCGTCGACGAGGAAGCAAAAATTGATTTTCCTAAACTAATAAAATGGATATGCACAAAATTGCAACAATAATATAAATTTTCTTATAGCAGTTCTAGGTATCTAAGAACAGAAAAAAGCTCTGTTTGGTCGAAATCCATTCAGGGAATCCTGAGATATGCAAAATAATATGTATTATTACCGATACACCTACCCACAACCGCATTTATTTTCCTTTGTTAATATTTAATAACGTTTAAGTGGAAAATTGCATGATCCTTCGTATTTTATAACATCAAATATTTTGAAACAAAGTTTAGAACAAAATATCCATAAAAAAAAAAATTACTCGTAAAGACAAAATAAAAATAAAAAATAAAACAGATGAATAAAATCAAACTTTTCTTTCTTAGTGCTCAAAGCTATAAAAAGAAAAAAAAAAATTAGCCATGTTTGATTACAATGATTGGATTATTCATAATGCATGGATATATATAATATACAAATATATATATATGTAGAATTCTCTAAAAAATCTTGATTTACGCGTCATCGCATTGTCAGAGATGGCACATCACCAAAACGCAAAAAAAATCATCGTGTGACACATAGTTTTCTTCGTTTTGATCTCCCCTAAATGTTTTGTTCCCCGGGACACCCATTGTTTTCACTATGAAAAAAGTTACAGACGAAAAAAGGACGATAGCAAAAATACAAAATTCGCTATTTTTGGTTTACTATTTCAATTATATCTCAGCCTAAACGCATTGCAGAGTAATTTTTCAATAATTACACGAAAGAACTTTAAAAAAGCTTCAAAATGAGTTAAGGTTAAGTTTAAAACCTCACTTGGGTCCTAAGTTATAAGCACTGCGATTGAAAATTTTGTTTGAAAATTGTGATTTTCAGCGATTTCAAGGTTTTTGAATTTTAGAACTTAAACTTCAATTACTTATAACTATGGACCCAAGTGAGGTTTTAAACTAAACTTTAGCTCATTTAAAAGCTGTCTTCAAATCCATTCAATTACTTTTTAAAAAAATACTTTACAATGAGTTTAGGCTGAGATAGAATTGAAATAGTAAACCGTATTTTTTACCGACAACAGCGAATTTTGTTTTTTTTTCTATCGTCCTTTTTTCGTCTGTAACTTTTTTCATAGTGAAAACAATGGGTGTCCCGGGGCACAAAACATGTAGGGGAAATCAAAACGAAGAAAACTATGTGTCACACGATGATTTTTTTTGCGTTTTGGTGATGTGCCATCTCCGACAACGCGATGACGCGTAAATTAGGATTTTTT
>JAPYYV010002161.1:0-21609 GCA_030522625.1 Copidosoma aretas | reverse complement strand
TTATAATTATCATCCACATTATAAACATAATCCTTTTCATCATCAGTTTCATCATCATCATAATATTCATAATCATTATCATCATTAATATCATCATTAACATCATTATCATCATTATCATCATCATTATCATTATCATCCAAATTATCAACATAATTATTTTCATTATTAGTATCATCATCATCATAATATTCATAATCAAGATCATCATCAACATCATTATCATCAACATCATTATCATCATCATCAGCATCATCATCATCATCATCATTATCATCATCTTTATTATCATTATCATCGTCATGACCATTATCATCATCATCATCATCATCATCAACATCATAAAAATTACTATTATTATCATCATCTGCAGTATTATCGTCATAATGATCATACTCTTTAGCATCATCATCTTTAACATCATTATTTTCATCATCATGAACATCATCATCCATATCATTATCATCATCATCATAATCATCATCATTGTAATAATCACCATCATCTTTATGATCATCATCATCATCATTATAATCATCATAATCATCATCATCATCATCATCATCATCATCATCATCATCATCATCATCAACATCATTATCATCAGTATTATCTTCACCATCATCTTGAGCATCATCGTCATCATCATCATAATCATCATAATATACATTATTATCATCAACATTATCATCTTCCCCATCATCATAATCATTATCATCATAATCATCACTATCATTATTATCATCTGCAGTATCATTATCATAATCATCATCTTCATCCTTAACATTATCATCATCCTTCACATCATCATCATCTTCATCATCATCTTCATCATCTTCATCATTATCATCATCATTATAATCATCACTATCATTCTCATCATCTGCAGTATCATCATCATAATCATCATCATCATCATCATTGTCATCATTATCATTATCATCATCATCATCATCATGATTATCATTATCATTATCATTATCATCATTATCATTATCACCACCATCACCATGATCATCATCACTATCATCATCATCATTAACTTCGTCGTCGTCGTCATCATCATCATCATCATTATTATCATCATCAACATCATCATTATCATCATTATCATATTTATCATCTTTATTATAAATATTATTATCACGTTATTGATATCATCATCAATATTATCTTGATCATCACAATTATCATTATCAACATCTCTATCAGCATTACAACTTTTATAACTATCGATTAATTTTTATACTATTTTCAACATTTCTTTCATCTTGATCGCTACGTTTATTATTATTTTTATACTTTTTTTTTTTATATAATCAGAATCATTTAAACAAATTATTGATCTTATTATATTTTTATTTTTATAACAGTGATATAAATCATCATCTGGGTTATCATCACTACAATCATCATTATCATCGTTATTATCATTATCATAATTACCATCATTATTATGATCAAAATTATAACTATCAGCACATTTATCTGCATTCTCATCTTTATTCATATTATTGTCATCATCATTATTATAATTTTTATCCTCGTTATTATTATCATCATCAAATTTATTATTTTTATCACCAGCACAATCAAGATTATCATCATTATCATCATCATCATCATCATCATTATCATCATGATCATTATGAAAATCTTTATCATCTTTATTATTATTATTATTATTATTATTATTAACATAAATATTAACATAACCAGTATCATCATCATCATCATTATTATCGACGTTATCATCAACATCGCAATCGTTATCTATATCTTTACCGACATTGTCAGTAAGATATTTATCCTTATCGTCAACAAAATCATCCATCTTAACGTTTTTACTATATTTATCCGCTTTATAATCATCAGCATAATCAACATCATCGTCTACACTATTATTACTATTATTATTATTATTTTTATGATTAAGATCAACACCTTCTTTACTATTAACAGTATTCTTCATAATCATGATCATCACATCATCTCAAACATCATCATCGTTATCATCATCTTCATCATCATCATAAAAATCATCATTATCTTCATCATTATTAATGACATCGTTATTAACATCATAAGTAACGTCAATATTATCATAAAAGTCAACATTATCATCCTTATAAATGTTATTACCATCTGATCCTCATCATTATGATTAGCATCATCTCCGTCATCGTCCTTTTTACTATTACCATGATTATAATGATCAACACACGTGTCACTATTAGCATTATCAACAACCAAATCATTATCATTATCATGATAATCTTGTTTATGGTCATCTTCGTAACCATTTTATCTATTCAAATTATAATAATTATTATCTTAATCAACATGATCATCAATAATTAGTATTATCATGTTTATAATTATCTTTATAATTATTGTCATCATTATCATTCTAACACTGGCCGATCTATCATCATTACCATCAGCTACATAGTAATTATTGTTATTTTTAAAATTGTAATCATTTTCAGTAGCAAAATCATCATGATCTTTATTATTTTCATGATCGTTTTCCTTAAACTTATTATTTAAATCATTATGACCATATAAAGATCATTTTTATCTTTGATTTTTTTTTAAATTATAGGTACGAGTATCAATATAAATTCTACTTTATCCTTAAAATTAGCATCATAGCCAGTATTATCATTATATTAACATCCTTGATATTATTATAATCAACATGATCATGATTACTAGTAAAACCATGATCACCATCGTTATGATTGTCATTATTACAAGTATTTTTATCATTATTGTCACCAGAATTATCAACATCATTGTCATTATCATCATTATCATCGTAATCATCATCATCATCATCATCATCATTATAGTCAGTAATAATGTCAATACTGTCCACAGCAAAGTTACAATAATTTTTACTATAACCAACATCATCCTCGGTATCAAAACATGAGAGAAATTATCATTATTACAATCATCAAAATCATCATTTTGTCTATTATAATCATTGTCAGAATTATCATCATAAGTGATTTCATCATCATTCTCGACATTTACAGCATCAACATTATCATTATTGTCAGCATCATCATCATCAGCATTATCGTCATTATCATTATTATCATCATTATTATTACTAGTATCTACATCGGCATCTTTATCACCGTCATCACCATCATCAATATTATAATAATAATCATCATAATTATCATTGTTATCATCATCATGATCATTATCATTACCATCATTATTATTGAATTCACCATCATAGTTAACATAATAGTAATCATCACTATCGTCTTTATCTTTATTTTCACACACATTTACATTATCATCTTGATCAAGATAGTTAGTACAATCATCATTATCGTTATTATCATACTAATTATTATTATGATTATCATCACTATCATAACCATTATTCACGAAATTAAATCAACGTCAATATCTTCAGAATTATAATCGCCAATAACATTTTAATTACTACTATTATTATCGTTATCATGATCATCATTTTCATCATTACTATCATTAGCATCATTACTATGATCATTACGGGAACATTGTCAACATATTTATTATTAATGATTTTTCAAATATAGTCGTAAGAATTTCAATATCGACCTCTATCGTTCTTATTTTTATAATCATTATTATAGTTAATATCATCAATATTAACATTGTCATCATCATTACCATCATCATTATTATCATCATTATCATCATGATCATGATCATTATCATAACGATCATAATCATGATCATAATTACTGTCGATATCGTAATCATCACTATCATTATCATTACATATCATTTATCTACATCATTAAATTTATCATTATAATCATCTTTAAGATTATCATCATCATCATTATCATCATCATCATCAATATCAACATCTTTATTACCATCATTATCATCATTATCATGATTATTATTATTATCATGAGCATTATCAACATCATAATCACTTTTATGATTAACAAATCTATTATTATTGTCATTATCATCGACTTGATCATCATAAACATCATTATCATCATCATTATCGTCTAGAACATATTTATTCTAATTGTCATCAACAATATCATGATCATGGTCGTTATTTTCACTATTATCGCCACGACCCCATCATCACAACTAATTTTGTCATCAATATTATAATTATTATAGTCATCATTGTCATTATCATCATTAACATTAGTATCATTATAATCAATATAATAATCATCATCATTATCATAACTATGACTATTATTATCACCATTCTCGGTTTATTTATCTTTATGTTTATCGTCTTTATCATAATGATTATTATTATCCTCATCTTGTTTATGACACCATCATTTTTATCATACAAAAAAAACTCTTATATCAAACAAGGTCATCATTTAGATCATCAGTATCAACATTTTGATAATACTTAATGTTAAAATAAGATTCGACATCATTATTATTATCATCATCGACAGCATCACCATTATTTTTATCATTATTGGCATCACCATCATTATAAACAAATGTATCATTTTGTTTATCATCGTTATAAGCATTATTATCATCATCAACATAATAGTCATCATTATGATCACTATCATCATTATTAATATCACCATTATCATAATTATGATGGTTTTTATCCCTAAGATTATGATAGGCATTATTATCATCATTACTTTCATCATCAATATCATCATTATTCCTATAACTATCATTATTAACATCATTAATATTAACATTTGTATCATCGATAGTAGTCTCGTCATCATGATTATCATCATCATATTTATTATTATCATGACTATCGTCAAGATTATTTATATTATCATGATATTTATCGTCATCATCATCACAATCGTCATCAATATCATTGTTATCATTGTCGTCATCAATTTGGTTGCGCCAAACATCATCAAAGTATTAGGCAAGGTTATAGTCAAAATCATTATCAGCATCAGCATCTTGCTTATCATTATAGTTAAAAAAAATTAACGTCCTAAACATAGTCATGACTGTTGTTATAACTCTCATAACAATCTTATTATTTAAACCAACATCGTTAATATCATCATTACTACCATCAGCAAAGCACCATGATTATTATCATTATTGTAATCAACATCTTAATCACTATAAACACTATTTCATAATTCTATCAACCTTCGTTTTTTTTTCATCCATGTTTGAATCACTGATAATACTTTAATTATTATTTGTATTCTTTAATCATCAGTATTATGATTTTATAATAACCCATATTCATAGATCTATCACGATCATTATCATTTGAGTACACTTATTTTATATTATTAACATTGTCATTATCATCATCATCATCATCATCATCATTATTATTATCACCATCAATCTTAAATCCATATAATCATTTTTATCATTATTATCAGAATCATGATCGTCATTGTCAGCATCGCTATTATTATAAAAAAAAATCATCGACATTCTCATCATCTACAATTCCAGACTAATTATAATCTCCATCATCAGTATCATTATTATCACCACCATTATCATCAGCATCATCATCATTAGCATCATCATCATCATTATCAGCAACAATATCATAATAATTATCATCATCACCATTATCATTAACTTTCACTTCCATCTCATCACCATTATCATCATAATCATCATAGTCATCATCATGAACATGATCATTGCTCATATCATTAATGACATCATCAACATCATCGGTTTCGGAATAACTATAATTATCATTGTCGCCATCATCATAATCAACATAACCATCGACATCATCATCTTTTTTATCATTAAGAAAATTTTATCATCATGAGTTACTTCCAGCTTATCATTTTCAGTATTATTACAATTATTATTATTATAATAAATATCATGATCATCATGATCATCATCATTATCGTCATCATCATTATTATCATGATCATTATCATCATCAGCATTAAAATCATTATCATTATTATCAAGATCATCATCAATATTAACATAATCAAATTTATTATTGCTACCATCAGCATTAACATTTCTATTACCATCATCTTCATCGTTATCATTAGCATTATTATAGTCGTCATAATCATCAATATTCTCGTCAACATCATCATTGTCATCATCATCATTAAACTCTCTATTACCATCGATATCATCATTATCATCATCATCATTCTAATGGTCATTAAATTCATTACAATCATCATAATTCTTATTATGATTGTCTTTATTATCATCATCATTATTACCTTCAATATTAAAATTATTATCGGTATTATTAGCATCATCATTATCATTGCCCAATTCGTCATCGTTATCATCATTATCAATATATTTATCATAATTATCATTATCTTCATCAGTATTAACAACATGATCATTGTCATCATCATCATCATCATTTTTACAATCGGCGTCATCATTATTATTATCAGCATTATTATCATTTACTTTATCATAATAATTATTAACAACATCATCATCGGCAACGCCATAATTATTAACATTGTCATCATTATCATCATTAATATCATCGTCATTATTGTGATCATTATAAATAACATAATTGCAAGTATCATCATTCTTATCATGAACATTATCATCATTATTATCATCATCACCAATATCTTTATTATCACCGTTATCAATTCCATCATCACTGTATTTATCGTTACTAATTTCATAACTAATATCTTTATCATCGTTATTATTACAATCATCACTTTCAATATGTCAAATATTTGTATTATATAACCTAAGGTCATCATTTGGATCATTATTTGAGCATCTTTGCTATCATTACTGTTAAAATAAATACAAACATTATCAGTATAATAATTGCAGTTGTAAAAACTTCATAACAATATCAATATTACTAGTAAAATCTTCATCATTATTATGAATAAAAACATTAAGATCACTATAAGTATCATCATAATCGACATAACAAACATAAGCATCACCATTAAAACTATTACATAATCCTCTTTACCTTTGTTCTTTTCTTTATCGTTGTTTTTATCATCTACGTTGATTTCGTTATTCTCTGTTTTTTTCTAATCATTAGTATCATAAATTTACATGTCGCTATATTATTAGCCCTATTTTCATCATGACAATCGTAATATCAATATTTTAAATCGTCAACATATTTAGTATTAATATCCACTTAATTGATGATATCATCTTCAACATCTTTTTTAATATATCTATCATTATCAGCTCTACCATCAGTATTATCATCATTATTGTCATTATCATCACTATCATCATCATTACGATCATTGTAATAATCTTTATCAGATTCATCATTCTCATCATTATTATAATTATCATCATCATCATCATCATCATCATCATCATCATCATCATCATCATCATCATCATCATCATCATTATCATTATCATCAACATCATCATCATAATTATTATAATCATCATTATTATTATTATTGTCTTATTGGCATCATCATCAACATCATCTCAATCATCATAATTATCATTATCACCATGTATATCAGCATTATAACTTTTACAACTATCGATTAATCTTTTTAATCAATTTTTACAGTTCTTATAACACAATCGTAACTGTTATTATTCTTTGTATACCTTTTATCAATAGTATCAGGATTGTTCAGTAAAGGTATTGAAAGAATTATATTTTTGATATCATAACTGTGACAAAAAACTTCTTTATCATCAGCATTACCATCATTATTATTATTACTATCGTCAGTATCATCATTACTATTATCATTATGATCACCAAAATAATCATCATATTCATCGGCATTCTCATTCTTATTCATATTATTATCATCATCATTATTGTAATCAGTATCTTAATTATTACCATCATCATCAAATTAATAATTTTCATCATCAACACCATCATCATCATTACCATTATTAGCCGTATCATCATCATTATCATCATCATCAAGATTATCATATTCATCAGGATCAGCTTCATCATCATCATCTTAATTATTATCACCATCACCATTATTATCATCATTATCATCATTATTATAATCATTACTGTTGTTAAGATACCATTAATTATCACTATGATTCTTATTAAAATTACATGATTATTATGATCATCAGCTTCATCAACATTATTCTCATCATCAACGCCATCATTATTATTTACGTCATCAATATCAATTTTTTAAACATTTCCATCATTATAATCATCGTTACAGCCATTATTATCATCATTATCATTAGTATCATCATGATTGCCAGCATCATAAGAATTTTTGTCAATATTCGTAGTATTATTACTATGTTTATAAAGATTACTGTCAGTTTCATAAAGTTCTTTCTATGGTAGTCATTTTAATTATAATCAATCTTAATAAATATCGACATCACTATCATCATTATAAAAATTATCATTGTCATCATCAGCATCAATATCATAATGATCATCTTAGTTATCATCATCATGATCATTGCTATCGGCATCTTAAGTTCTACAAATAAAGCATTATCTTTTTCACTATTATTAACATTTTTTTTACCATCATTGTTACGATATTTATAATTTGTATACGATTTTTTAATAGATTTAAAAATTTTAGTATAATTATCGATAAAATTATATTTTTATCATTATAAAGGTAATACAAATTATTATCATTATCATCTTATTCACCATCATTATGATCATGATTATCGTCATCATTATCATCATTATTATCACAATGGTAATCATCATCATATTCATTGTCATAATGATCATTAATATTTTCATCATCATCATAATCATTACCATTGTTATTATGATCATCATTATTTGTATTATCATCATTAGAATAGACTTGATCATCAATATTACCCCTATCATTGTTATTATCTTTATTACGATTATTATTAGCATTCTCGTCATCATTTGCATCATCATCATAGTCATCATCATGATAAATATTATCATTATTATCATCCTGATCATCATTATCTTATGAACAACTACATTATCATCATAATTATCATCATCACCATCATTGTTGTAATCATTGCATTATACTTTCTACATTTTATACTGCTGTCATAATTATTTTTATCGTCATCATTTTTTTTATCATGATAAGTATACTTATCGTAATAGTTATTATCATAATTACTACTATCATTATCATCATTATCTTTATATTTAATATGATCTTTACCATCATCATCATCATTATGATTATCATTATTATCATCATCTCTATCACCATCATTATCGTCATTAACGTCATCATCATTATTATTCTTACAAGTATTGCACTATCCTTATTACCTTTCTTATCTTTTTCATAATTATTTTAATTATTTCAATCATCTTAATCAATATGATTTCAATGCTTATAATCATGATTATCATAATCGCTGTTATCATGATTATCATCATCATCATTATCTTCATTATCATCACCATCATCATTACTAACATTATCGTCATCATGATCATTATCATCATAATTATCATCGTTATTAACATTATCGTTATCATGATCATTATTGTCATCATCATCATCACCATCATAATGATCATCATCATTATTATCATAATCATTATCATAAGGATTATCATTTTTATTATCTTCACTATCGTCATAATCTTCATTATTATCATCCTTATTGTTATCATAATCATTATTTTACTGGTCATTTTCGTTTTTATTATTATCATCATTATCTCATTATCCTTATTACCATTTTTACTATTTTTGTGTAACCTTTATCCTTATCGTTTAATGTACTATTATCATCATTTTTATCATCATTTTTATGATTAGGAATTGGTTTTTACTTAAGAATGATCGCTGCTTGTAGTACATGGCAAGGAGAGGTTTTTTTTTTTATCTGACGTGACAGCGGAGGTTAAGGACACTTGAACTCGATTTTTGGCTTGTATTTGCGTTTATAGCCCTACTAAGAGTGTAAGTCTCTCCCGCGGTCTACTTTATTCATTAACTAGAGGTTTCTGGCCTGTTAATCTGCCTATTCTCTATCTTTTTCTCGTTATGCCGCAATTCTATGCACAGCTTGACGTAGCAGCACTATGACAACTACATGGACTGTCAACCTTTCTTTAAGGTATCTTTTTAGCTGACAATATTCCGGCCTTGTCCGAGTCTGTAAACAGCTTTGCTTATTATATAACAGGTTTTGTCGTTGCGATAGTTATTTCATCGAGTGTTTTTAATAATTACAATAAACACAATTATAGTGTTCAATTAAATTTAATTTTAATTCAGTAGCAATATCAATTTTTTTTCAATGCATTGTTTCTCTAACTTCCGTGTTACGCGCTTTTGTTCAAGCGTCTATTGTATATCATCTGACATCGTAAGTATTATTTTATGTATTAAAGAAAATCATATTTCTTCATATTGCGAGATTTTTTTGTCAGTTTTCTTAATTTAGGATGTTGCAAATTTAAGATAAACTCCACCAGAATAATTTTGATTTGCATTTACGCAAGCTCACACCTCGTTTTATCTCTCAATAGAAGGTTTATTCACGATCATTCTCGAAGATAGTCAGAGACATATGCATAGATATACTTTTCTAGTAAAAATTAAATTACAGTATACCTATGTATACGTCTCTGAGTCTCTCCGACTGACTCAGAGAATGTTAGCGTGAACAAATCTAGTATTCGAGCGAGCCCGGTAGATTTTTGATTTGTAGCAGAGCGAACGATTTCTAGAATTCCAAAACGTCGTTCAGGAAAACATAAGAGTCTTCGAGAAAGGTCATAAGGTTGAATAAAAGGTGCTACTTGTGACGTACTTTCGATTGCTGAACAGTATAACAAAGAGAAGAGAAGCAAACGCCGAGCAAGGAATTAATGAGTCTCTTCTTTTCGCGATGCTCTGTATCAAGGAGCTGACCCAGCAACTCAGCCCAACAATCCCGACTCTTTCTTCTTCTTTATACGAGACCTTAAGTCATTGTCTTCGGCTACATTTACCGAGTGCAGGGGAGAAGCAGGTTCAGAAACCTATTTGTGCTAATAAGCTAAAGATTACCATGCTCTCTTTTTCTTTCTTTTAATTTACGCCTATTTGCCTTTTAAATGGCACTTGCATATCAATCAAGCTTTATGCTATGGTGTGCATTGTGTCGCTCTTGAGTAACATTATTGTTCGTTACAATCTGTAGACAATTTAATATCTTACTGTATTGAGCTTAGTGTGCTTGTTTTTTCAAAAACAAAATCTATAAGATTTATTTTCCAAAATGGAAAGTTACTTAAATCTTGAGTTAAGTTGTGTAAATATATTACAATAATCTCTAATTCTGCCGATAAAGTTAGCGCTGACAATCAAACTCTTTAGCCTTTTATTAGACTAGCTTGAGGATTATTGGAATACTTTTGAAAATCGTCATGATAAATGGCTTGATCATGAAGATACTCTAATAGATCATAATTATTATAAAAATGACGCGTACATCAGAATATAGGCTGAATATATTGAAACAAAAGTAATGATTGCAACTAAAATCCACTCACTCAACTTTAAGTTCTGCATACTGATCTTTCGAATCCTGTACCAGTCGTTCACGAAATTCAGGCTTGATTTCCCTCTTGATTCCCCTCTGTCCTTGCCAATTTTTTGTGGCAAACAAGACAAGTGGGAGAGTTTTAAGCAAAGATTCACGTTATTTATGATTAATATGCTACTGGTCCCTCGTACAGCTAAAATGTAACACTTAGTGCAGTCCAAGGTCCTGCCGCACCAAGGTTCCAGGGCATCGAAATTACTGAAAACAATTTTGATGTTGCATGGGCTATGTTAATACGATCCCATGATAATTAAAGAATTAGATTACGTAATGCCCTTGAGAATCTTTTAAATCTTTCTATGATTCCTTCTCGTAATTTACGAGATCTTAATGAAAGACAAGATCGTACAAAGGAAGCGGTTCGCACACTCAAGAATTAAGTGCCCAATCGGTCAAACTTATTATTAAACTGTTTTTTATGTAGTACGTAAGCTTGACTAGATCACTCATCAAGTCAAAGAGTTTGCTGAGCAAAGTACGCAAGAATTGTCTACTAATGCTAGTTAAGTCCCGTTTTTAGAACATCGTGCACACTCCTTACAGCAATTTCGCTCCTCGGTGGATTCAGTTGATTCTCGCGCAAAACCTCATCTTACTTTTTGTTCAGGTAACAATTCGGAACGTGTGTCTGCCAATGCCACACAAACGTTGGATAAATCAGTTTTATCGTCAATCTGTATGTCCTGCAATGGCATAGAGTTCTGCAAGCGAGAACAGTTGTGTTGCAGCTGTTTCAAAAATACGCATTTTTTAGATGAGTCTCCTTCGCCAAATCGATGATTAATGTGTCAAGGTAAAGTCCATACATGTCTGCACCTTAATGATGCGAATTTGAGGCCTCCTTAACACATTTAACATAAGGCTTGACTGACTTTAGTTACTAATTTGGCCGCGAACAGTCAGGCTTCGTGTGGATCTTAGGATGCTGTACAGTCACACTGTGCATCCGTAGAATCTTTAACTTTGCTAGCCACAGCTCTTGTTAGGATGTGTCAGAATCACTCCTTGACCGTAAAAGCCTTGACCGACCCTACTTTCAAAAGATCTTTCATAACTAAACGCTTGGTATCACAATCGAGCCTTAATATCAAAAGGGTTAATTTAATAGTCACAGAAGTAGGCGGTGTAGTTAGTTCGAAAGCTAGTAGTGAGGCTACGTTCATTATTAAATCTTCCAAGTTAACAAAGTTTCGACACATGGTTTCGGCATTAGTTTTGAATCAGCTTAGCTATTTTTACCAAGAAGTAAAATCACTAATGGAAACTGGTCTCACATATAAGGTATTGATCTAGCTGATCCTCATTTTTCTAAGCCAAGTAAAGTTGACGTTATACTCGGATCTGATATATACCCCTTGATTATGCTGTGCGATATTAATAATGGCCCAGTTAGTATCCCAATAGTTAAAAACTTAGTTTTTGGTTGGCTCTTGACCGGTGCCACTGCGGCCACTCAGTGCACAAGCAGATCCTGTGATCCTGTGCACAGCTTTACGCAGCAGTACCAGGGTGACTACGTGTACTGTCAGCATTTCTTTGAGGCATCTTCTCTGCCGACAGTTTTCTCGCCTCGTACGAGTCTACAAGCAGATTTGCTAATTGCATCACAGAATCTGTTGTCGCAATAGTTATTTCATCGTTTATTCTTTTATTAATTGCATGAAACACAATTATAGCCTTGATTTTAATTAAATTCAAATTCACTAGCAATATTAATAGTTTTTTATCGCATTATAGGTTCAGCTTCCTTGTTACGAGCTTTTTCTCGAGCGTTTATTTTCTATGTATCTTAGATTTTAAGTTTTATCTTGTATCTTAAAAAAAATTATATTTTTTTATAAAGCGAGCTTTTGTTGTTCAATCCCTCAATTAACAATACTTAAAATTCGGGATCATAATTAAATCCTCGAGACTTTTTTTTATTTGTATCTTACGGCTCGTTTTATCTCTCAATATAATTCTAGCGAGCCCAGTAAATTATTCATTAGGAGTAGTATGTTTATAATTATTATTATCGTCATAATCATTATTATTATCTCAAGCATTCGCATTATTATTATAATTACTAGTACTATTACCATTATCATTATTATTAATATTATTATTATTGTTCTTATAATTCGTATTATTATGATTATTTTCGTACTTTATTAAACTAATTAGGAATCCATACAAGTGTACTTGTATTAGTGGCTTGATGCTAAGTTTTCTATAGACTCTGAAATTTTTTTTTTTCTGCTATCTAGCTTTCTTACAGAATTTTTTACACATATTTGTTTGAAATATTTGTTCGATTACTATCTTGATATGTAATGGCTAGGAATTAATTGTTGTATAAACGTATATTCACCTTGTAGTCATTGAGACATGCTAAGACGTTTCAACGGTTTATTCTGACACTTACTTATAATTACGGACTTAACCCTATCAATATAATATTGATTTTTTTGAAGTACTTATGATATACAAGGTAATAATAGATTTTTTTTATTTTATCTATGCTTGCTATTATTTATTATTGACTAAACATGTCAACTGCAAATTTAAAACCTTAGCGTGTTGTATTTAGTATCGCACATGATCTATGTACATGTATTGTGTTGTCACTTGATGAAAATTTCTTTTTGTAATTGTTTACATTGACAAAGGCCATCCAGTCCATTCGCTTGATCGGATAGCATGATATAATATTAGGAATTTCAAAGTACTGTGGCGTCATCATAGATGGAGGTGGTTTGCGCAGCAGCGATCCATGGCCATTTGCTTCGTCAAAAAATTTTTGCAATTTCTGTCTCAGAGCTTTTATTGCATTCTCGCAGTTCTTAAAATTTTTTTTTTTTTGAGAAATCCTAATAGCATCTAATTTCACTGAAAAAAACATATGCACTACTTTAGGAAAGATAGTTTTACAACAAATTATTAGTATTCATACAATTTTATGACTACATGGGCATGCAGGCTGATTAAATGTAGATAATAATCTTGTTTTCAATATGCAACGATTCTTACACACAAAATTTACTAATGTGACGTTAGCATACACTAATTTAATCATATTTATTGCCATTCAGAGTCATTGCTTGGAATTTATAATAAACATCAGCAAGCAGAAGAGTCATCAAATTGTAGTATTTAATTTTATCAAGAACGCTAATTTATCGTGTAGTTTTTTTCGAATATAAAGCATCAAGTTGACATTGTAACCTTGGAAAATACAAAATTAGTTAACAGTTTTTAGTCATAAATTTTGTTTTAATACCTTATTTTGTACGCTTATTAGAATCATAATAGAACAAACTTCAACATAATTTAATAAAAGTAAAAACTTTAGAGATTCATGCAAGTGCAGTATGCTTAAAAGCACTAAACTGTAGTAAAAGACTAAAAGATAGATGTGCTTTTGACTGATTCAAAGAAAATTTAAATACAACAATCACTATACAAAAACGTTCTTACATATAATACAGAGTAAAGCATGTATAGTATAATCAGTTTTCATTGTCCTTATGAATATACATATTTCTTGAAAATAAGCATCTCCTTTACTAAGTAAATTTCTAATGCAGATGTCTGTATCCGTAAGACATAAATGCAGCATCTCTTTACGGGGACCAACTATGTGTTTACTTAGACTTAATGAGTTTCTCAATAACTATGGAATTTTCACTAATACAGGTCTGAAATAGTTTATCTTATCTCAGTTTTTCATAATGATGTTTTCAATCAGTCTTGATTCACGCATGCATATTCAATAAAAAAAAAACAATTTAATGTATCAGCAATATAACCTACAAATGTTTATTGTTTGACAAGCAATCAACATGACACTAAGAAAATTCTTAAAGTTCAATCCAACAAAATTCTCTCGATATTCATACAGAATCATGCATATTTACATGAGTAAGAAATACTATATTTTTTCAGAAATTGTAAACTGCATGCATCATTTTGTGAACTTATAAATCAAACACAATTATAAGAAGATGAAACGAATTTTTGTGTACTATATTAATGGTAAACATATTGTTCAGTGGTTTCTTAGTGCCACACTAGCTGGTATGGGACTGACTGCAGGAGATATTACATACATCCACTTAATGATTGTCTTGTACCAAAAACAATTCACAGCAATTTAGTTTTTTATAGGCAAAATTTTTTAATCCCCTTTTATTTTATTCTTATTTGATTTCCCAAAAAATGATATAACCTAGTCCTAATTAAATGGTTTTTGTAGAATTTTATTTTACAAGTAAAAAGATGTTTAATACAATCTAAATAACTTTAGCCAAAGGCGGTTAGATCTCAATTTTGCGGTGAGTTAGGTTATTTGTGAGAGTTCTGTTATTATTTGTTTTTACATTTGTATTTCATTGTTTAAATAAGGTAAATTTTTAATAGCGCTGACAATGGTGCATTATTTCACTCAATAAACAAATGCAATAAACTTTTTAATTGCCTACAGATAAACCTGTAATTTTTATATTTGTCGAGCTAGAATTTTTCTACCAATTGTTAAAAAAAAGTTGTACTGTGATCTTCTGAAGCATAAATAAGTTTTTTCTTATTTTTATTAGAATTTCAAGGTCATATTTTACGAAAAAAATTACTTCAATTCAATGATAGTGGAGTTCAGCCCTTATACTTTCATCGATAAAATAATATAAAGCATTTTAAGGCCCCAAGAACCGATAGAAATTCTGTTGAAATAATTGCTAGTGATGCGGTGCGCTAGCACTGGGAGATAATAGTCAAACACAATCATCATATTCGACAATAAAATTGCAATGCAACATTTTATTTTTTTTTTATTTTTCGGATTAGGTCACCACGATTAACAAATTTGACTGAAACGTGTGTACGTCTTTAATATATCCGTAAAATAAATTGTCAAAGAATGCTAAAAATGATTTTTTTTAATTGACGAGAAAACTACGTGTTTAGCAACATATATTGCTCTAGTAGAAAAAGTTCACGACAAAAAGTTAAAATAACTGAGAGTTGTCGAGCCCGGAGTAGTTCATTGGTTTTGTTCATTAGAAATTTTCGAAGGCACATTTGCTTTTTAAGCGATGCTCTACAATACTTTAAAATGCTGTCCGATTTATTCAAGCAAAAGTTAAGCAAAATTTAATTCAAAAAATTGTTCTTTGCCGTTCTGGTCGTCTGGTAGAGGGGGGAGGGGGGGGGGGCGCTGCCACTGGAGCGTTCGGTTGACGACTAATGCCCGATTTCTCCGTCAGTGGCTCCGTACGTTTTCAGTGCTGAGTGTCAATCAGAAAAGGTGTGCACAAATGACTATTGTTGGGGAATCAGTAGACTGTATTTAATATTTTCCTGTAATCTGTAGATTTTTTTAAATATATTGCAATGTATTACAAACGATAATAATAAGCGAACGACTACCTCTTTTAGAGTAAAAATTATAATTCACTTACAGTAAAATGAACTACGTTTTTTAATCATATTGATAGCTATAAACTCATACTTACAATAATAACAAGATAATAACAATGCAAGTAAGAATAGTTTTAATACTTTATTTACTTGAAAAACGGTATTTCTGTGTGAAATCTATTTATAAGGCAACTTAACTCGGATGTTTCTGTTTCAATCAATGATTAGTTCTATAAAAATTGTTCATTCTCCTTGATTTTCTCACAATATCAAAGCGAAAATAAGTCAATATTGGTACAAATAACAATACAATAATTACATAAAAAATTGGAGCGAAAGTTACATGATTTCTAAAAAAATTAATTACGTTTGTAATTTTTATGACAATACGTTTATAAATGTTATCGTTGCTAGTTATTTTTAATACGTACATTAAAAATACTAACTTGATAATTATGTCATACAACAATAGTCAATGTCTTTTTGTGTACAATCGTCATTGTATGAAAAAAAAGTTCTGTTTATGAGAAATTTTACGTTACAAAAAAAAGTTGCTTTATCATAATAATTATTTGTAATACATCAAAATATATTTCAAAGCATCTACAAAATAGAAAACATTTAATACATTTTACAGGTTCTCAATTATTCGTTATTCAGTGCACACTCTTCCAGATCGACATTTAGCGTCGTACGAAGCTGCTGTCTACGGAATCAAGCATGTAGTGATCAACTGAGGGTTCCGCCACGGGCGGCGTGCGGCGCGGCGGTCCGCCCTTCTCTACTAGCCACCACACAGTGTTTTGTAACGGTAAAATCCTTACGAAATAAGATAAAACGTGAATGAGTGATCGGATGGTTACGATTCCTTTTTTAACATGAAGCTTATTCAATGTGGCTTATAGGAAAACTTTAGAGAATATAGGCAATGAAGATCCTGACCTAAAAATTCAGGATAAATGGCAAGGTTAGTAAATTATTTCTGAGGCATTATTTCGTGTTAAGTTAAAGACCCAAAGGCAATCCAAAAATTTTCTACGGTTATGGTCGTGCACAGAAGCTAAATTAAAGAGGTATGAGATTCTTAGAGTCGTACGATTTTTTTGAAAAACAATTGTTTAAAAAATTGCCGAAATTACATAATTTTGTTTTAGAGCTTTTGTTCATGATAATTCGGCTCATTAAAAGAAACAGTCATTTGCGATTTCTCTGTAAAGTACTTTTTAAACCACTTATGAATTTTTTCAATGTTTCAATTATGAAATTTTGACTAAATTTTTAAAATTGCTCATTAAAGTAATATACCTTTCATTGAATCATATAATATTGCTTATACGTAGTTGTCGTTGCTTAGCGAAAGTTTAAGATTCAGCTACTGACTTAAGAAAGTGACTTAAGAAAGTTAAAGTGCGTGGTAGTGTATCAACTGGGGAGGTCATAGTTGCGAACTGCATTGTTATGTTCAACTCACTAGTACTCACATGATTTTTGACAAATAATCACCAAAAAATTATGAGTTAATCATGGAGTTACAAGATTTCTATTAGTTATCATCAAAATTCAATGTCCGACGTTTTAGAAAAAATGATAACCTACAAACTTACAGAGCACAATCGCTTCAATTGATAAAATCTGCTACAAATTTTCGAAATTACAAAAGTTTTTGGCATACTATTGTTCTTTTTCCTCGTAAAAACCTTCGTACAAAATTTCAGGTTACAGCATTGAGTAGAAAAAATTTTGGGAAAAATTTTGTGAAACACTAACGTTCCGACACTTGTCCCTTGGTTGTTCTTTGTTTACATCTTCTCTTATAACTTTTGGAATTGTCGGGTCTTTTAATAGCCCTATGATACTAATTAATTTAGGAGTTTAAAAGCATGTGTTTCATTACCCGTTTGTGACAGTCTCATTTTATACTTTGTAACTGTCTTAAAAAGATTTAAAAATTTACAGCAGATAGCAGAATACGTGTCAATTAACCTTAAACTAGAATATACTTACTGTACTTCTGTGACAGCTGAAAAATAAAAATTAAGACCTTAACAAACGAGTAACCAATCGAAAGCTTCTAAACTCTTGAATAATTTAGTATCTTAGGGCTACTATGAGACCAGACGAATCCAAAAATTTTAGAGAAAATGTAAACAAACAACTGCCAATAGACAAGAAGCGGAACGATAATATTTTACTACATGGTTCCCAGAATTTTTCCCACTGAATATTTCGAACTTAAATTATGTTCAAATATTTTTAAGAGACGATGGATCAATACTATGCCAAAAAAATTTGTAACTTCTAAAATTCATAGCATACTCTTGTCGATTAAAGCAATAGTGCTCTGTACATTCGAAGGCTACAATTTTTTATGAAACAGCAGAGATAGTTATCGAATTTTGACAAAAACTAATAGAATCCTTATAACTCCATGAATAACTCATAATATTTAGTGATGATTTTTCAACACATATGTGAGTACTAGCAAGTTCAAAACAACAGTGCAGTTCGCAGCGATAAGCCCCCAACTAGATACAGTAACACTCGCTATATTTTTCTTAAGTGTTGACTAATAGATTACTGTGTAAGGTCAGAAAATTTGAGGTTAACTTGACTACTAAACTTAGAAAATCTTTAAAATTTGATAAAAATAGAATTTTATTGTTTGGGCTATCTATATAAAACTGATAAGTTTATTTTATGCTGCTAGAATTCACTGCACAATTAAAAATAACATAATACATAACCTTAAAACGCTTCTAATAGTTTTAAAATAAGTAAATAAATATATTTCATTTATATAAAACAAGACAAAACTATATGTAATATTTTTTTTGTTTTTTGTACGTTGACGTAATTGACACAATGTAATTATCAATCGACAATACATAATACTTTAAAATACTGTCACTTCGATTCAAAGGTTGTAACTGAACTCAAAAGACTAAGGTGTGAAGAAGTCGAATATTCGAATATAAAGCAACGCAAGAGCTAAGGTTATGATATGATTGAAAAAGAGAAATCACATACATCAATAAGTAGCCAGCATGACTAATCAATTATTCCAAAAAATACGATATTATCTAATTTTTACGAGTTGTTGCTCATAACTATTTAAATCTTACACGCTTCTGAAGAGCTTAAAGACAAAAATAAATTATTAAAATTAGTAAAATTAGAGCAATACAACCACAAATTCAAGCAAGAATCATAATCTATTAGTAGGGGGTTGGCGCGTGGAGCAATATATATCTAACAACATAATATAGTAGTAAGAATTTGACTGGAAGCAAGGCTCCAGGGCTATCTGTAGCCTCCCAAGCCACCAATAACCCAATGACCAATCAGACTCTCCATATCTCCTTAGACTAACCCTGCCTCCAATGGTATATTTCCCCACCACCTTCAAGTAAAACAATCAATAAAGTAGTGCTATATCGAGGAAACTAAAAAAAAAAACTAATATAGTTCAACTTTGCCTTAAAATTGTGAGATAGTATAGTAAATATTATTGAGGTGCAGAACCCTTTCTAGATCCATTTTACTTTTTAGGTACTGCCATGGTGCATTGGGAAATCTGTAATTTAAGCAGAGGAACCTATCGTAAGATTATCAGAATACTGCACACGATTAAAAATTATCAATAGCTGGAAATATACTTCAATCTTTTGAAGTAAGTCAAGTAAAAAATGTCACCATAACATTATGCCACTGTAGTTGGGAACAATTTTGGAACGAATTATGTACAAAATTTGTGAACTTATTCTATGTATTAACTGTATTTGTTCGATTCCTGAACGAATTTTTATGTATTCACTAGCTGACTCGGCGAACGTTGTTTTGCCATATAAATGAGTTTTAGAAAATATTTTGGTAGTCAAATAAAAATTGCTAACTTATTGTAAGTGTCTAGGGATGTGGTATATGACTGAATGCGGAATGGAGCGCTGTAAACGATGACTGTCTATAAAAATAACGAAACACCAAACATTTATTTTTAATATCTGTTGTAATTGTATAATCTTAACTAATAGATTTATAATTACATCTTAATAAAAAATTATGACAAAAAAAAACAATATCAGTCTCTTAGTGCAATGGAGTGTCCGAAATTTTCAGTGATGCCATCTATACCAACACAATAGTTTACCCACGCAGGAACATGTACCGTATAATTGTTTGCATGACAAACACAGTGTGCCCAAATCCAAGCCATAAACTGAGATCGTTTTGCCTTGACACTTATTGATTGTCATTGCGAATGTCAATCTAATTAAATAATAAACCCGTTTGAATTCAATTGAGACATCTGTAGGAATAGGAATTTGTTATAGTAATACATCTTCTCCTCGAAACTTCTTATTTGAAATGCTGGCTTGGACAACGTTTTTCATCCATTTTTAACGACTAATCGCATGCCAATGTACATCCTTGGTAGGCTCGAATAACGAAGCAAAATAACGGAAGATCCAACCTTCAGTTGAAGATGGTGCGGTGGCATGCCTGGCAAATCCAATGAATTCAAAAACTCTATTGGATAATTTACAGCTTCGTTGGTACCGCAAACTGTATTGGTACACTCTAAACCAAAAGACTAAATTCTGGCGCTGAAAAGATTAAATTTTCTAGCTCTTAAGTATAAAACTCGAAATTTATACTTTCTAAAAGAATAAA
>JAPYYV010002160.1:0-27398 GCA_030522625.1 Copidosoma aretas | reverse complement strand
ACATATATAGCCGAGACGGGGTACAGTTCAGACCTCTGCCATAAGTTTGTTCGAGAGGTCACGTGACGTTTTGGGATCCCAATATACCTATTGGCTCGAGGAACGAGGTCAGCCGGCGCTCGTAACGTTTGCAACAAATATTCGCAAAGAGCGGACTTGAAAGTTGTAGATGGGAAGAATATCTCCCGAGCCATATTATGCAGAAACGGAGAGATGACAATCGCGCGCACCGTAATTAGTATATAGAGATCGAGTTGTCTGAAAAATATGTTTCGTCCCGAGAGCACGCCTGGACTCATCAGTAAGGCTGACGACGTGCTCTCTGCCTTAGACACCTGAGTAGTGCGACATCGAATGGTTTTTTTTTTAGTTTTTAGTTTTTAAGAGATCTTTATTTAGACGGTATGGGCGCGAAGATGCGAGTCGCCACAAGTATACTCCGTAGTAGCGGCACGTATACAGCGCGCGCGGGTTACATAAATGAATGGCATGATATTTTTTGTTTTTTTGCCCCACCGCCACCATACCACGGCGTAATAAAGTATCCAGACTCTTATTCAGTCGCCCGTTGTCCGTCGCCGAGTTGCATGGTGTGTGCACCAATACGCGAGGCGCGCGCGTATCCAACGATCAAACGTGATTAAAACCCGATCGCGATCGAGCGCTGAGCCGTCCGGCAGACTCTTTCGCGCTTTGACACGAACCAAACGAGACAGGTAAGTAGAACAAAAAAAAAATCCCGCAACCGATTTATTGAACGCGTTTGCATCCCTCGTTATACCGGCGTCGCTGTCGTTTGAACTCTCTCCCTCAATAACATACGCACAGGCACAGCGTTGTATGTCAGTGTCCCGTCTCGCCCGCGTCTGGCTCCTCTCGAGCAAAAGACACTTTTTATCCCCTTTCTTGTTCATGTCTCTGATGGGCGATATTACAATCCGATCCAGTCACGCTCTGAGCGCCGCGGAGGGCCGACGCGTGGGCATTTCTGGATTTCTTTCCGCGTTTTTTCCGCTTGTTGCTCTTTTTTTTTTTTTTTTTTTTTTTTTTCTTATCAAATGCGGGAGAAATATATATATATATATATATATAGATATATACCTTGGGGTGGTGGTTTTTTTATCAGCCGAACTCGCGCCTCGAGTGCATATGATGGTGAAATTGAAAATAATGTCCGCTTCTGCGAATTGTTTTTATTTTCTTTCTTTTTGAAAATGCGATCAGGGACGTCGAATTGGTACTGCTTAATTATTATAGACTTTTGAAATTTCTTGTAGCTTTTGAAACGAGAGTTGACACGAAATATTTGAGACACGTACGTCGATGAAAAATATACGCAAATGAAATAATATTCATGGTACTTCAAGTACGTGCTGTCCATAGAGAATTTCGAGTTTTCGTGCAATCTGAAAAAATGGTAAATACATATTTTGTATGGAAATGTAATCAAAAAACTCCCTTTCAAACCCCTTCTTACTTGGTTCTGTAGAAATTTATGCACGTATAGATGACGATGCCTGATCAGTGCATCAGGTGTTTTGTACAATATACATGTATACGGTATCGAATTCTCTTCCATGCAAGCCAGAACCCGACGGGAAGTCTGCAGATTGCTTATTCGTGAGTTCGTTTTTCTCAAGAACAAAATCTAGTGATTGAAATGATGATGAACCTTGTACTTATACGATGATAATAATGAGAAAGTTGAAACAAAAATCGGCGAAACTTGCGATTCGAAAAGTTTGGTTTTATAGTAAATTTTTATTCTCACTGTATGCATATTATATATATTATTAAGTATATCCTCGCCCCCATTCCCCCAAGTAAGTACAGATCCATCTTACATCAGCCTGATCAGCCAGTCTTACCATAGCACCTCTATATCGACTCATTCTACTTACAAACCCGTCTGTCGTATAATAAAACTATTAAATAAATAACTGCAAACGCCAATGAGGATGGTGAAAAATATCAAGAATCTTCACATAATAAAAACAGTAAAGCGTAGAGTAATTTTTAAGCTCGGTGTATTTGAAAAAATTTGCCCATAAAAATTCGAACCCCGCGACAATAAAACGGAGCTGCGCGTCGTCTGTCTGTTTTGTTTTGTCCGTCAAGTCAACCCGCATTGTTGTTATATAAGTGTATAAGGTTGGTTATGGAATCCCGATATTCCCGATCCCCGCAGTTTTATCGCCGCAGTTTGTTGTGTACTATATACTTACTTACTGTGTAGCGATACTTCACACTATCAAACACTCAATGATAAATATCAAGTGCGTGAATACTATTAAGCACCAGCGATAAAGAGAGAAGAAAAAAAAAATACGAAAAAAAGATACTTGATCCAACGTCAACGAGAATGAAGTCAAGGCAGTTTGTTTATGAATACAGCTGCTGCTGCTGCTGCTGTTATTCCTGCTTCAGTGCTGAAAGTGTCCAGAGTATTGCCACGGCAAACGAGGACGTCCTCCATGTGCCGTGATGCGTCGTCTTTCTTTGCTTGCCTCCTGGGTCCTGCGGCCTTCACGAACAATCCGTTTTTGCGCAGAAAAACTGCACCTGCACGGCCACGAGCAGACTCCAGACACAGACTAAGATTCCATAATTTCGATTCCTGCATCGGGAGCACTGCGTAAGGATTCATTTCATACTGATTATTCCTTTTTTTTTCACCGTAGCACCAATTCTGGGTTTGATCTTTTGTTGTTTGAAAGTAGGCAACGTGCTGAAAAAGTAAAGCAAGATACATGGCTTGACCTCATCATGGATACTTACAGCTATGATGAAAACTTGTCACAGAGTGCTTTCTTTCAACAACTGCAGCAAGAGTATCAGCCCATCTATGAGAAGGCAATCAAAGAGGGCTGGATCATATGCGTTCCGCGCTGTAGTACCTATTCCAAGGATGCTTTGACTGAGGAGGATTTTCTTGGTCACATTCTGATACCTGATGATGAGTTGCCTGGTAGGAGCTAGCCGAATGACGAAAATTTTGATTGTGATTAATTAATAACATTTGTGGTTACAGGTACTCACTTTCATACACTGACAGATCGGGAGGTGCGACTTGATGACAGATCCCTAACGATTGATGATAGTGGAGGTAAATGGCGATCTGTGCAATTGTTGTTCGAAGAAACGTTTTACACAGATGATCTGCATAAATATTGCGTATGGTCAGTATAGAGCATATTCAAAATCTTATTCAGATTTTGCTTGCCTTTTGCTATTCAGAATGGAAATCCTTTTTTTTTTTTTAGGTGCATCGAGGGACTGCTGGAACAAGCGACCAATGAATCGGCGGATGAAGTGCCTGTTATTAATTCGCTCAAAGAGTGCGTGGATTTGTTATGGAGCGAGGTGCAGGACAAAAGCATTTTGAAAGAGCTAGATGCGTCTATCGACGAGTTCGAGAAAGCGCAGAAGAATTTAAGCAACGAGTGCTTACAGATGCAGCGAGACCTGGTTGGCATGCTGTATGCCAAAAGTTTACGAGCTCTACTGAAGGATACAAAGTTGCGGGACCGAACAGTCGAGAGTCGCTATTTTTTGCAGACCATAAAACTCACGACTGAAACGTACGTACTGCATGGATTGAAGAGAATACTACCACTGGCGGTGTCGACCAGTACTGCAATTGAGGACGCGCAACTGAACAAAATTATAAAAAATCTGCGCGATCTGCAGTTGCACGATTTCGGAGTACGACCCGATCTCTACGACGGCGTTTCAAGAGGAAAATTAGGTATGTCTTGGATTTTTAGAAAAAAAAGCTCAAGCTCAAAACGAATAATTTTTTTTCCATCTAAATTAGAATTATCAAGGTTGGATGGGCATTTCACGGTACTGGGTAAAATTGGTTGCTTGAAGCGATCTGCCCGGTTTGTATCGCAGGGCGAAACGTCGGTCTCGTCAGATGATTTGTTGCCAGTGCTGATATTTTTGGTAGTCAAATCAGGCTTGGCCAATTGGTACGCTCAACTGGCCTTTATGAAACACTTTAGATTCTCGGCAAATTCAGCTTACGAAGCAGATGAATCCGGTTTTCTCGTAACGTCACTCGAAGCAGCAGTTGAACACGTCAAGTCAGGCTCGTTGAGGATTGGTTCACCTCAGCTCGAGGCGTCCACTCTATTGAATGATGACAATTACGAAGATGAAAAATTACTAGTGACCGTGGATGAATTTGGCGAATTGAATGGATCAGTCAAGGAAATGTTTGAACATGCTAAAAGAGGAAATCTGGCTAAAGTACAAAAGATATTGTCAGAAAAAATTGAAGGTATGTATACAATAATTTCTATTAGCAAAATAGAAGGCAATTAATTTTTAACCGCGTTTTCTTCAAACAGATGTCTCAAAAGAGATGAAGCTGTGCCATCCGCTGTGCACTTGTAAAAACTGTAATCTAAGTCTGTTACTAAATTCATCAACCGACTTAACCGGTGCTCTATGGCGAGACGATCGCGGCCGGAACTGTCTGCACATAGCTAGCTTGTATGGTCAGGTAGCTGTCGTAGATTATCTACTGGAACATGGATTCAGTGCCAATGATACCGATATCGATGGCATTACTCCTCTGCACTGTGCTGGAGCTCGCGGACATCAGAACACATTGTTGTTGCTGCTACACGCCAACACGGACATTGATGCTTTGGATTCAAGAGGAAACAGTACACTGCATATGGCAACGGATAATGGCCATGATGCCTGTGTCAAAGCATTGCTGTACTTTGCTGAGCAAACAAGATTGACTATCAACGTCAGGTAAGTTACAGTCAACAGATTCAAATAATTTTAATAATACGCACCGGTATTGTTTTACCAGTGCTGCAAACGTGCAAGGCGACACACCTTTGCATTTTGCTTCTAAATGGGGCTATCAAAGTATCGTGGAGATACTACTGGAATACGGGGCAGATCCTGGTAAAAAAAATCGACGAGGCGAGACACCAGGAATCTTGGCGCACAATAGTCATATAATAAGGATGCTCGAGGGTTCGAGTTCTAGGACGAGTACACCTACGTATTCGTATAGAACTAGCGAGGAATCGAGCTCGTCGGCTTCCACGCCAAGCAAACAAGGCAGCTCGGATAAAATCCATAGGCTGTTTGCGGCAGTCGCCGAAGGAGACGTCCGCCTGGCCTCCTACTACCTCGGTCTTGAGGGTCCCTGCAGCAGGAGAGTTTCCCAACCGGAGGAGTCGAAATTATGCCATCCTCTGTGCAATTGCGACAAATGCGCCTCGATAGAGGAACTCGCTTGTGAGAAGGAAACGAGGCCGCCGTCATTAAATGCCGTCAACAGCCATGGCGAAACTGCGTTACACATAGCCAGTGCAGTTGGCTGCACTGAGATTATACAGGCGCGTGACGAGTTATTTTAACTTAATCTCAAGCATGATAGATTTCTTGATTTCTAAATTAATGTTTTCAAACACCTACAGCTGCTACTGGACGCTGGAGCAAAAGTAAACCTGTGTTCGGGTTCGGAAGGACGAACGCCGTTACATCTGACCTGTCTGCACGAGCACGTTCAGGCCACGAAGATGCTGCTGAGCTGTGGCTCTTGCAACCCGAACGTTCGAGATAATGCGCACGACACTCCGCTGCACCTGGCAGCTCGTATCGGTAATGTGCGTATATGCGAGATGCTGGTGCGTCACGGTGCCACGCCGCTCGACGAAATAGAGCTTTTAAAGAATGTCGATCCCGCTGCTGCTTCTGTGGCTAATACTAGTCAGTAGTCGACCAAATTGCAATTGCAAAATATAGGTGATTGTTGCTTTTTTGTTTTTTTTATTCTTTGTTTGTAATCGATTTTTTGTTGTACAGTTTGGTAAAATAAATTTTTAAGTTTGAAATGCATCTTTGAATTAACGAGAGCCTATCGATGTTATTTCAAGAGTTTGAAAATTTTTAAGAGACTGAATTTTTCTACTGATCCGTCACATTTGATACTTTTCAATAATTTTAGTAAATTTCAGATTTGATTCTGTACATGTATTGCATAATTAATAATAGTAGGAAAAAAATACATCGACGGACGATAGATACATTTTTTAGGAGTTAATATGCTATTGCCAAATTGTTTTCATGATAGATTAGTGAATATTGTGAATATAAATGCTCATGTCGTGATTTTATCATTAAATTATGTTACGAAAACATTTAATAAGTTGGGTACATACATATAAATAATGTTTAACTAGCAATCGATGTTTACTTAACGTTCGATCCTTTGAAAAAAAAAACCCACCATTTTGTGACTGTTATCCATATTATATTTTTTACAACTCGAGTATTTTTTTTTAAACTTCTTATTCGTACATGGTAAGAAAACAAATATTAATATATCACTTTTATTTTGTAATTGGAAACGGAAGTTTTCGTAAATAATGTGCATCTCTCCAGGGCGATCACTTGGCCGTTGTGATACTTTTGATCGCCCTAGCCGGATGCGCATAAGTGGCGGGTGTTTTTTTTTTTATACCAAGGGCACGACAAGCACTCAAAAACGCCCGAGGTAAGAAAAAACTGTTTCTTAGATTTTTAATGATTTAGAAAATTGTGATTAATATATTTTATGAACTTATACAAACTTTTTGAAACAATATTTTTACCATTACTTTTCCACTGTAATTTCATATTCAGGTGATAACGAACGGTTTTAAAATTAGTCACGTAATTCAAATGATTTTGTTCAATCAATAACCCATTAAGCAATAAATAATCTTCAGCAACGTTTACGAAGATCAAATAATGAGTGATGAAAATAAAAAATTCTGCCTTGAATAAATAATTGAAATTAGCATGTTATTCCATATCATGAAAATATTATATTTACTCATGAATAAAGATATACTAAATATTAGCTTTTTAAATACTATATTAATTTTAACCCTGAAAATTCTATGAATTAAGATAAAATTAATGCTTTTTCTAGCATTATTTTTGTACAACAAATTTAAAATTATTTTACCATCACATTTTTTGTGAAAAAAAAAAAAAAAACACTTTCATAACTTTTGTATTCAAAATAATTTATTTAGTGCAGTAAGACAATAAACGTATTGAAATTTTTTGTTTCCTTCTTAAAAGAACTTTTTTTTTTCAATTTCACACCAAAGTTAACTTTAACAATTGTTAATGCTGCATATACAGCATACAATTTTCTTAGAAAGGTGGTTCATGCAAGACTCCCAAGTCTAAGGTGCGACTATAAAATTAATGGATTCATAATGAAATTGCTGAAAATTTCTCAAAGTTTCTTCTGATTCTGACGATAATCATAATCATTTTAGGTTGGACCATCACATATATAATTTTCAAGAAATCTAAAGCACATAATTTTTATTTTTTACAAAAGTGCGTTATATAAATTTCAGTTTTTGTGCATATAAAAATATCTATCAACATGAAAATATCTGTTAAATGTATGTATGTACAAAAGACATTAACAACGAGTCTCGAAAATTATTTACACATTAACTTAATGTATAAGTATATAGTTTTGCTTTTACACCTGAAAAAGTGATACTTCAAAATTAAAATTTAATAAAATTAATTGAATGCTCAGTAAGTAAAATTGTTTAGTTATATGATTTTCGTATTCAAAACTTACATACTACGGTATCACAAATGTTTTAAAAAACTACGTATCTTAGGATATTTACCGTGATAAATGACCATTTATCTAAAAATAGTACCTCAATAATAATGATGATAATTTTTTGAATCTACTTTGATACTTATACGTGTGTTATAAAAATATATTTTTTTAAGTGGCAAAAATGCAATTTTAATGTAACAAAAGTTAACTTATTAATCACATTGTACAAAAAAATGTCACCAAAAATAATAGCGTTTAAATCAATGATATAACATCATGAAACGTCAATATAAAATAAAAGTTACTTTCACTAAAATCTTTTATGGTCATTTATCGAACCACCTTTATTACTATCCTTGACTGTCCTTGATCGACAGTCTTTGAGAACTCGATATGATTTAAAAAATCAAAACATACGACCAAAAACCTTCTTGACATTCACATTATATACAATATCACGACTCACACAGCAGGTGAAAAAAATGTGATTCACAAATACATTTGCTCATATCATAAATACCGTTAATAGTTGACAATCGATTCGATGACTAAACACTTGATTTTCCGAATGATTTTGAATTGAAAATCGAACAATCATCAACTATTAGTTTACAGCAAACAATTTAAAGTGACGACGTAAATTGAAAGCATTAAACTGTACACGTTTTGCTATAAATAACAACAAAATCATATGAAATAAGAGCAATTACTAGAATATTTCAGCAGTCTTTTTTTCCTGCTCATCAAAATTTTTCTTTTTTTGCTCACTGGGATAATATTTTTTTTTTTTCAGAAACTTATTATACTTAGAACGATTAGGGCTCCAATTTATTGTATTACCTTCTGGACCTCCTCGCGGTTTGTACTCTGCCTGCTGTTGCTGGAATTGTGTAAACGACGTCAAATCCTCATTTTGTTGCACCGCTTCAACATCTTCTTCCTCCTCCATAATTTCAGGGATTTCCAATTTAAATTCATATTTTTCATCGTAGTAGCTTTTGAGGGTAGGCTCGGAGCGAAAATTTTGCATGGCACACCACGAGTGGATTAGAAGTAATGGAAAACGCGACAACCAATAGTGCGTGAATGCTGTTGGTATTTCGCCCAAACTACGTTGAGCTGCCTCGGTCAACTCTCGATAGTGATGTTTCTGTGAAAAATATAAAAAATTTCCAATAATTATTTTAATACAGCATGTGCAATCTATGAATCTAGAAATGCTATTCAATAAACGTACTTTATTTCGCAGTGCGCGAAGTAGATCTCTTACGCTCTCTCCTCGATAGCTTCTATATTTACGTAGATCGCTCGCCACTTCAAAATCTATATGACACCTCCAATCGATATTAACGATGGTACGATTGCCATTTTCGAGTGCTTGCAATGCAGGACTCTCTGGTCCATCTTTTTCGACGCGGTCACTAACATCCTGCATTTAAAAATTTATAATCGTCTACTTATCCATCACATAACACGTTTGATTACGTATAATTACTTATAATTATAAATGTTAAACTATTCACCTGAAAAAACATGAGGACCTGAGCAGCATCCCAGAATATGGGATGATTGAGGACGGCCTGTGCTGACGGACGGCCTTTCGGATTGAGAGATATCATGGCTTTTATCAAAACTAGAGCTATTTCTTCATCACTTTGCGAAATGCTCTGAAAATTTGACAAGTCCGGAAAAGATCCACCTGAAAATAAATCAATGACAGCTGACAAAATTTTATATTTATACATGCATATTGATGATATTTTTATTTTTTCCTTAAGCAAACGATAATTTAATTTTTTTAACAGAAAATGTCAAGCATATATAACATTGCAGGAATTCACGTGCATTTTAGAGTAATAATAAATTTATTGAAGGACAAAGGAACTTTTTTTTTCAAAAGTAATCAAGTGCTCGTGACTCATGATATACACTAATGATTCAAAAATCCTCGACTCTGATAATTTTGATGTATCTGCAGCTAGTGGAAAAAAATTGTTATCACTTATCGTGTATCTTTTTAATCCTAAGGATGTACAACTCATTTATGCCACGAAATACTGCGCAAAAATTGTGATTAATTCAAATAACAAATTGAAATATCAAACGAATAAGAACAAAAATTCCAACTCACAAGAAATGTTAGCCTGACGTTTAAGCGGTTCACCAAATGGATGCTTCCCACGGGACAAAACGTAATAGTAAACACACCCAAGGGAGAAAATGTCGACAGCACAAGTCGTCCTCTCGTCGTTCTGAAGCATTTCAGGAGCGATCCAACCGTCGGTGCCCATGATCCCCGAGCGCCGCGAGAAGGATGTGCGACCGACCTGGAGTTTTTTGCACATACCAAAGTCCGAGATCATCGCACGCACCTCGCCGTGAGGTCCAGGCATCGAGAGTAGCACATTGTGTGGCTTTATGTCTCTGTGCACTATATCTAAGGAATGTAGATGAGCCACACCGCTAGTTGCCTGTTGCAAGATCTTTTTCGCGGATATCTTGTTTCGGTCATATCTGCCAGCTACATAGTCTTGCAGAGTTGCCGCGGCCAGTTCGAGAGCTATGTAGCGGAACAGCCTATCCTGTTCAGTACAAAAGTATCGAACGACGTTTGCGTGTGCATCTGATTCACGCAGCAATGCTACTTCCCTGTCAGCGAAAGTAAAGCATTCCGGCAGAAGACGCTTGACTGCTACCTGCCTGTTATCAAACTCACCCCTGCATGGAAAATTAAATATCACAAGTGTAGATACAAAATATCGTTAAATAAAAATTTCGAAAAAGTATCCTTTACTTGAAAACAGAGGTTCCTTCACAGCCCTTTCCCAACACTTCCTCGGTATTGAAAGTAATTTTTCCAATTCGCTGCCAACCTTCTTCGTTCATCTCTTCAGCTGCATATACATTAGATTTACCATTACTGCTAGACCGACTGTTTTCTCTTGAATTATACAGCATCTGGATAAAAAAAACAACAAACAATTTAGAATGGCGATTATGAAATTTTTAACCTTTGAAAAAAAATTATAAAATCACCTGAGCATCCCGTTTGGCGTTTTTTCCAGCATTATAATAAGTAATTGCTACCATAACTAATCCAATCGCAACTATGAGAGACATTTTGGTAGCTCCATCTTGCTTATTGAACCATTCTTTGCCTATCTTATAAGACTTCATGGTATATCTGCGCCAAATACTACCTTCGTGTACCGTTTGATTCAACTGTTTGTCGTTAATGACCATTTCTCCTTTTTTAGTAGCATTAAAAGTTACTTGCTTTGGAATTATAACCGGATCCGAGTGTCCAGTAATTTGTAATGGCTGATTGTGAGGTTTATACTCGGATGGAATTTCATAATGCCCTACAGATGTTGAAAAAATATTGAAAATTGCGTTATCTTGGTTTTTTATCAAAGCCAAAACTTTTTTCATACTTACCTATAGCCATGATATTATTTTTCTTGGAATCAATTTGTTGACAATCATTTTGAATGTTTCCAGAGCTACCATCAAACGGAGGTGGTGCTGTACTTTCCTTTTGTAAATGAGAAATTATAGGCCCATCCAACAATAATTGCCCGGCTTTGCTACTAATAGTTGGTGTGGAGTAATCTGCCAAAGATGGTAAAGCATACAGGCCATGACTGTGTTCTCCAATATACAAAGTTGGACTGAAAAACAAAATGATTTTGTTATTTATTTCAAATTAAATGGATAACAAGAATTTCAAAATCCTTAAAAAAAAACCTACAAAAATTTAAATTCGCTGGGTTTTAATGAAAGTTTTTTTAACAAGTCGTCTAAGGTACTGTCAGCAACACTGTTAAATGGTACCGATATCAGACCACTATTACCAATTGTGTAAACTGCTATCACTGGGCTATTCAAATTCATATTCCACAAAATGTTTCCCAATCTATCTATTGTCATTACTTTTCCAGATGAAGCACCAGTGAAGTGAATGAAATCGTTATAATCTTCAGCATTCAATTTTTCAGCTGAGTAATCATAAAATGTAACATTCCACTTTCTGTCCTTGTGTTTACTGTCTATCATTATAATATTATACTCAGTTCTGCCAACAAATATGGCATTTATAGAATCAACAGGACATGTGTTTTCTACTTTAGAAAATCCAAGGATCTGTTCTCTTTCTCCGGTTTGTGTATCTACATTGAACCAGGTGTCAATTTTGCGTCCTGTGTATAAAATTCCGTCGCTACTACGACAAGGGCTAGTAGCTACAAGTTGTGGAATCGTAAAAGGGAGCTTTTTCAATGCCTCGGTTTCAGGACCATACAAGTAAAGAGATCCATCTTTTGGATCGGGCAAAAATATAGGCCTGAAATCAAATGAATAAATGTTGTATTGCCTTATCAGTTCCAATTGAACGTAAAGAAATAAATTTTCTTGCAAACTCTATTTACATGGTAGTTTCAGACGTGTCACGGGGAACTTTGACAGCTGGTTCTGAAATAGAAGTGAAAAAATTGACTTGAAATAGCGAAAAGTAAATTCATATGTTGATGTCATGAGATTATTTTACCGTCGGTTTGCTGCCACCTGATGGTCCCAGTTTGTGCCTCCACAGCAAAGAGCGAACCATCAAGAGTGGAGAACATGAGCAGGGAGTCATCCCGATCAGGTACCAAGCCTGTGTCAGGGTTCTACAAAAACAAAACAAATGGAGTTGGTGGTCTGATACAAAGAAAAGAGTTTTTGAAAAAATAATCTATGTACATACCTCTGTAGCTTTTGTCTGCTGTTCCCCAAGAGTGAAACAGATGAATGAAAATAGAACCTGGTACAAAAACTTGTTCATCTTCGCCTTGTTTGATTGATTACATTAACTTTGCGGCGCAACCGAAGCATATATAGGTATGTATGAGCACCAAAGCGTGTAATACGTATTATGTGCGTGGACATCCACCCCTTGCAGAGTTTATCATGACAATAAATATCTGTCAGGCTCGCGACCAGTAACAACACAACACCACAACAATAAACATACAAGTAAGGATAGGCGAAGGTATCGCGGACGTTGCGTCATTTTTTTGGGCTGCTGCTACTACAGCTGTTGTTGTCCTGATCTCTCCATGATCGATGAGTCCAGTATGTTGTTGTTGATGCTGTGACACTCAACACTTGTTGATCTCCGAGGAGCCATACGTATGCATCAGGTACATACTGCTGCAGGCTGCTGCGAGCTACAACTGTTCATCTTACTTACGTACGTCACCTACGTGTGTGTAATACAATTATGTGTTATCGTTATCGTTATCTATTATAGCTAGCGCATGCACGCGGATCGCGCGACTCCATTTTTTTTTAACTTTCAGAGCACTATTACATTTATTGCTGTACCACTACCAAAAAAAATCTACACATGCATTTTCAACGTTCAACACACATCAAAACATTTACTTTTTACGTGATGACATTGAATCAATATTGACAAATGGAAGTTCAATGATGGTATAAAAACCCAGGAGTCGTTTTGTTGAAATCACAACTGAAACTTACTGATTTTTTTCATTATGTATGTACAGATATATATTTATTTTTTCGGATTTAAGTATCGGGTTATTTTTATTGCAGGAACCACACATAGACCACATGATTCCGATAAAAATGAGAATCGATTAGTTTTGTGACAATCATGATGTCACAATGAAGTTCAACGACATTGCAATTTATGCGCAAATAAAAAACTCTGAACAGCCTAAAAGTATAATTCAAATTTTCGCGCTAAATTATATAAAAAAAAAATGCAGCTGATCGATTATCGATGTACTTGCATAAACTTCAATTTCGAGTACAACTTCGACCCACGCCTGACTTCATCGTATCGATAGTCGTGACGTATATAATTTTTCTCTTGGAATTTCGCGATTCGCGGTTAGCGCGCGCTCTCACGACTCACGCGGGCATATATTCTCTTCTCTCACTCTCTCTCTCGGGCTGACGACCTTCCGATTTCCGATCCGAAACGATTCATCCGATTGTAGTCAAATGTCGTAAGCGATATATTTATTTCTTACGTTCTTGTCCACGCGTTCCATGCATTGGGGGGGGCTCGCTGCTTGCGTAAAAAACACACAAGTTGCAAAAAAGAGAGCGCCAAGGTCTCCTAAAAAGTGTCCCCCCTTGAGTGTGTGTACGTCGTCTGCTTGAGCTTCGCGCAATCCGTATATATATATATATATATATTACAATGATTCTTCACGAGCGCTACAGATAAGCATGCTGCAGATTGGCTTTCAACTCTTTCAAGGAGATACCAAGTAAAAATTGAACACTTTATTCAAGTTCTTTCACCCCCATTTATGATAAGTACATACAACAATCATCCGTAGCGTATGTTGCTGACCGATGCCGAGTACTTATAAGTAGTAGACGGTCTCGAAGAGACGCGCGTGCTGCACGATATTCACGTTTCACGTATATCTATATATGTTTACGTATGTAAGAAAGATACGGGAACCTTGCCGTCGTCGTCGTCGTCGTCGTCGTCGTTGTCTGGTCGCGTACACGAATTTCAGTGCGCCATCGACCAGGAACTGTTACTTAAAAGTGTACTATTGGCCAGCTGAAGTGTATAAGCAGCCACAGTGGCGTTGAAGAGCCCGCAGAGAGTGAGGTAGATACTTACTTATCCATGCTTATCTACAACGATTGAAGAGGCGCGCGAGGCAACGGCCGTTGCGGGGAAACACGTCAGGTCCGCCGGATAATGTGGGGGTCGGGGGACATCGACAGTAATCAATCTACCAGCAGCAGTAACCGAAGGCACACCAATAGCAACGTGAAAGGCATCTGCCGGCTTCTCGGCTTCATCAGCTTCTGTCTGCTCGTCTACAAGGCCTGGGGCCCACTGCTGCTCGTCACCTGCGCACTGGCTGCCATTCTACATCTCTGCTACTCGCTTCACGTCAACGACAGATTTTTTACGCCCTACTCGCTCGTTCTGCTCGGACACGCGAGGAGCTTGGCGTTTGAGTTGGCTCAAACACTGCAGGCGCTGCTCCAAGACGGACTGGAGAAGTCGAGGGTGCTCTTGGAGTACATTAGGAGACAGTACCAAGAGAGATTTAGGAGCCAGATCGAGCCGACTGAGAATGACAATATGAGCGACGCCAGGAGAAATTTGTACAGGCCCAGCGTACTTATGGTGAGTACTTATAAGAGTATTTCTCCCTCTTGCTCTCCCCTTTGCTTTCCTTCCTGTAAGATGTTTACATATTTTGAATTTTGTTTTCAAAATAAGGAAGCAAAATATACTCAAGTGTATGTAGGAGCTTATTGTAAGTTGCTGTGTTTATGTTTGTTGGCTTGAAATCACTGTGCCAGTTAGATTATAAAACCTTATCATTCCAATTGAATTTTTTGTTTTTTTTATTCAATACTTACACGGGCAGAGTCCAACTACAAAAGAAATTGTTACAATGGATAACATGATATTGGTATAAAATTAGTAGTAATAACAAAGAAATTGAAAAGAAATAATATCCATAACTCAATGAGTAATTATTATTAAACATATAAAATCAATCATAGTTATGTTTTATTACTGCCTTTAATTTTTATATATCGCGGAAACTGAGTTTTTTAAATTTATGAGAAAAAAAATTCTAAATTGTAAGCTACAGAATATTATTAATTTTTGTCTGGTATAAGTTCTTACCACAGATCGTATTTCACAACGTCACATAAATTTTTCCAATGTAATCTAGAAGATGAACAATTTTTTATATTTATTGTTCAATAGTTAAGACAGCAAAACTTTTTTTCCAGAACAAAAATTCAGCTGATACTTTGAACCCAAGAAACAGTGAACTCTATAATTCTTTTGCTTCAAACGGTATTGGTAATATAGGCAAAACCTCCACTCCAATATCGAGGGGATCTATATTTAAAAAGAATGAAATGCAGAATGGAGGTGCCAATATTTTTACTCCACCAAATAATACGTTGATCAAAAAGGTTTCTTCATCAAATATGGAAAACAAGCCAACACTTAATTTGTCTCAAACTGAAGATATGTACAGCTCTAAAAATTCATCTTGGAGTTACAGTATGAGTCCAAAAAACAAAAATGATTCAGACAGCATGCGGACTGTACAAACCGTAGCTGGACCTCTTTTGAACTCCTCTAGATACAACATTGATCCAAAGTAAGTTTCTTGAAATTATTTTTGCCTATAACTAAATTTTTTTTTCTTACATCAATCCTTTTGAGATTATGGATGAATAAATTTTTGTCATATTTTTGAAGTAATAACTGAACATTAACGTTTTACTTTTAAGATTGTACACCGATATCAATTCGCCTGGACTTTCATCTCGATTGACAAGATACGCTGCTGAAGCCAACAGTAAATTAACACATCAATCTCAGTATGGTGCTGGTCAATTTCCAAAAGTAGTTCTTAATTCCAGCCCAATACCAATATTAAGTTCAAGAGTTATAAAATGTCGAACACCAGTCACAGTTAGAGTAGCTCCACCAGAAATAACCAACTATCCACCAGCTGACAACTCCAGCCAGCAGGAAAAATCCAAAACGTATCAACCATTGGAAGTCAGAGAATCAAAGTCTTACCCCAGTGTTAATCAGGCTTTGAAAAAGATGGCTGTTAAAAGACAGGCTTCCAGGGAAGACATAATGTTAGATTTAGCCAAAAAGCAAAAGGCAGATGAAGTGTACGAAGATCAATTGGAGAATCTTGAAGAAATGATGCAGAAAAGAGCAAGAGACGACTCAACAGCATCTGATGATGATCTATCTTCACAATCAAATAATCAAAGGCCAGCAAAGAGATCTAAATCCCACTCTTGTCATGATGTTTTACATTCACTAAGCTCTAGTACCAATGTTTTTACTGGTATCAAAAGAAAAGCCAGTATGTCTGATCAAATTTTATGTATCATTAGTCGCCATAAAATTTTTGTCTATTTATTCCGCTAATGATTTAATTATATTTTCAGTGGACTCCCCTCGTTGTAGCTCGCCGGAAAATGAAAAACATTTCAAATCATCAAATACATCAACATCCCCTACTAGAAGTTCGTCATTAAGTTTATTGACTACAAAAGATCTCGTGAGATCGCGAGAGCAGTTGAACGTAAGGGTTTCGATGGACAATGCTTGTGGAGAGCCTCATCCAAACAAAGTTCATCAAAAATCTTTAGAAATTTCACAACCGGACAATCATTTGTCGGAAAGGCAGCAGACGCCACCAACAACTACGTTTAATGTATCTACTCCCAAAATCAAAATCAAAGAAATTATTCATCCAAAGCATGAAATATTTACAGACAAATTGTTTATGAAACCTGAGCCTCCAGCAAACGAAAAATTAAAATCCTTTATTCAAGAGCAAGGAAAAGTTGAAGCTCAGTTCAAAACTGATGATAAGCATGAAATTAAAAAGCAAGATATTGACAACATGAGGCAAAATAGCATGCGTCAGAGGCTCAAAAGCATGTTTAATGCTATATCAGGAAACTGTGAGTAACTATATTTGAACAAATTATGTCTCAATAATCGATTATAAGACAAATTTTATTTTTCAGCTGCCAGTAAAATAGATCCTGATGTAGTTATACAGGCTGAGGAAGTGAGCTCACCTTCAACTACAGCGGCTTCTTTTGCTACTTTGAATTCCTTGACGACGACGACAACAGTTAATACGTCACCCATAACTACAACCATAGTGCCAATTTTGAAAATTGATGCAGCCAACAAATCTGTACCTGCTGCTAAGCACGTGACTTTCAATATTCCTGTGACTCTATCATCGGCAAGCGATGGTGGCAGCAGTTTACCAGAGGCTGCAAAATCGACAGAGTCGAAAACTCTTGAAACATCAACCTCGAATGAATCGATTGAAATCTCGACTTCCAGTACATCAATTAGCTTCAACAACAAGCCAGTCACTTTCTCAACAGTTACGAGTTCTTCGTTGAATTCAGCTGGCACAGGTGGCTTTTCATTTGCGGCACCTTCAAGTGTAACCACAACGACACCAAGTACCCATACGAGTGAAACCAAAAGTTTAGCAAGCAGTAGCGCAAACACGCTATTTTCTTCAGCATCTATGGTCAGAACCTCTCCAATCCCTGGTGACAGTACTGTTACTTCTGGATTCTCCTTCAGTACTACAACAGCGTCAAAAACGACGTCTCCAACATCGTCGATTTCTTTTACTCCATCACCAACAATACCTTCGTTTTCTTTTACTTCACCAACGTCTTCTGCGCCGTCATTTTCTTATGGTTCCAACACAATTTCTTCAACCGCTCCAACATTCTCTTTCAATTCTAGCAATTCTCTAACAAGCGTCAGAAGCACAGACTCAACTTCCACAACAAGTACTCCTGCTTTAGGCTTTGGAAATACACTCTCAAAGAGTCCTCCAAGCACCTTCTTTGCACGTAAGTTTCAATATTTTATACAGAATTGTAAACTTCATAAGAACTAATTTTTATTATTCATTAATTGTGCACGATGAAATATTTTTAGCAACAACTACGCCCTCATCAACGAGCCTTAACAGTACTCCTAGTTCAATATTTAGCGCTTCATCTACGAATTCGCCTTTTTCAATGAATAATGCCGCAAACAGCAATGCAACTCCTGCTGCAACTTTAAATACTGCAACCGCTACTGCAACATCTACCTTTGGTTTCAATACTAACAATAAACCAGCTACAGGTGGCTTTTCATTTAATGCACCGACTGCATCTACCACGAATCCTGCTGTTTCAACATCAACGTTCAACTTCGCAGCGGGCATGCAGAATAACGCCAATAGCGGAGCAAGCACGTTCGTGATGCCTTCAGCGTCGACTAGTACGTCTACCGGTAAGATATAATTTGAACACGAACAATTTATCCATCGAATTTTGTCAATTATACTTGATGCTTCGCATCTAGTACCTGCACCGGCTTTTCATTCAACACCGGCGCCTTTTAATGTGCCAACCAACTCTCCGAGCATATTTGGTGGAGCAAACGTGGGATCTTCGACAATGTTTAAAAGTCCTGCTACTACTTCAGCACCGACTTCTACCCCATCAATATTTAACAATTCACCATCGGGTTTTGGACAAACGCAAGCTTCAATAGTACCAACGACAACAGCACCTAATTTATTCAGTAATAATGCGCCAGCTTATACGCTGCCGAGTCTGTTTGGAAATAATACTGCTTCAACAACGGTCTCAACGGCACCTACGAACTCACCCTTTGCCACTGCAGCTACGCAGTTGCAACAACAGAGTAATATATTCTCAGGAATAAAAACAACGACGACGACGACGACGTTGTCGTCTTCGATATTTGGAACATCGACTCCCTCGCCCTCACTTTTCAGTGGAGCCAATTCAGGTGCTACGAACCCGGTAAGAAACAATTAAATTGTCTTTTAATCCTGTAAATTGCCTATTTAAAAATTACTACTATTAATAAATAATACGTATGTGCAGGCACTTGGTACAAGCTCAGCTGAGAATACAAGCATCTTTGGACAGCCTAAACACTTAAGCGGAACTGCTTCGCCGTTTGGTGCAATTAATCAATCATCTGGCTTTTCCTCGCCTTCGTTAAACAACCCGAGCTCTTCTAGTTCTCCTGCATCAGCTTTCCAGACACCGAACAGTCTATCGACTTTTGGAAAACAAGGGTCTACATTTGGTGCTCCATCAACGACTTCCGGCGGTTCTATTTTTGGCTCGGCGAACACTAGCACTATGTCTGTCTTCGGTTCATCAAGCACAATCACTCAACCTGCCTTTGGTTCAAATGCACCAAGCGGCACCTTCGGCGCTTCATCTTCCAGTAGTGTCTTTGGTCCAACAGCTTCATCATCAGCACCAGCCAATATATTTGGTGCAAGTACAGCAGCTCAGAACACCACCTTTGGTCCAAGTACTTCAGCTTTTGGCTCAGGTTCATCAACATTTGTCAACTCCAACGCAACGACTTCGCCTTTTGGTGGAGCCTCGACCTCCACTCAAGCACCCTCGCTCTTCGGCAACACTCAGACCACAACTCCTGCAAGCGGTGCCACATTCTCCTTTGGTGGTGCTCAGACTACACAGCAGCAGCAGCAACAGCAGCAGCAGCAGCAGCCTGGCGCTGCCTTCACCTTTGGCAGTACTAATATCGGTACAGGCAGCGGAGGAACGTTTCAATTTGGCGGAGCCAATGATGCTAAACCGGGTTAGTTTTATTATATACGTTTTATTTTCTAAGCTACCTCGCTCTACTTCTCTGCAACTCAAAATCATGTAGATGTTTCAAACGTGTATATTGTCTTTTCCAGCCGGTTTTAACTTTAGCGCATCAACAGGAGCGTCTAGTAATAATTCCAGCGGCGCAACGGCTCCTCCAGCTTTTAATGCACCAGTTTCGAACATGTTTAACATAGGCTCAGGCGCGTCTACCACTCGACGTTCTAGTCGTTCGAGACGACAGAGATGATGGAGAGTGTAACATTGTCGCGTACACGTCCTCGAGTAATGTTTTTAGATAAAATTCAAATCACGCGCGTTTTATTATCTTTCTATAAAGCCACATCTTCATTATCATGGAGATTCAAGCTTGATCGAGAGAATAAAGTACGAAGCAAAGCATAAGGAACCGAAATAATCGAATATCGCCGATATTATACCTATATTTATAATACGATTTTGTTCAGATAAAAATAGGGGTTAAACCATAAATACGAAGAAACTGATATTAATTATGAATGACACTGTATTCAATAATAAATGATGCGAATGAAAACACTTGCACACTGCCCTCGTTACACTTTTTTTATCGATTAGCTAGTTGAATATGAACGTACTTTTGAAAATCTTCGTCGAATGTTTACATATGTATTTTATAAACGCACGTGGAATAACCCCTGTTTTTCTTTTTTAGAAAAATAAAAATAGTGATACTACGAAAGAGTAATCACTATTTTATGACTTGTGTTCCTTTGCGCAGAATGAATAGGCGCACATCTGTACAAAAATGATTAACTGCGAATTCGTCGCCTATTTCAGTTTCCTTGACGCTTTTCGTTCAATAATTTGAACTCGAGTATATGTAAATATTTTTGAGATAAATGGATTATAAAAAAGCGTTTAAAAAATGAATTTAATGATAAGTAAGTCAACTGAATGAATGATTCTTCCGACTGACGAAAGCATAGTGGAAATGATATTGTTTTATGTCATTTGTTGTTTTTTTTCTTTTTAAATTAAGCTATGACATTTTTAAGCTCGATGATCATGGAAAATCAATCGAGATGTGTTGAACATTATGTCGCGATTATAATATATTGTTATCAAAGTGCAAATGCGTAGGAGGAATGATTCGTCAGCTGTGATGTTAGTAATTATAGAATGACAAAATAAAAAACTATATGTAGTTAGATTTAATAAAACTACCTTGAGCTTGTTGGAAAATTCCAATTGGTATATGAATAAATTTAAAAAAATCACTGCGTTGCAAAAATATTCAATTCCAATTAGCAACGCAAAATTAGGAGTTGGTATATGATTTAATTATGAACTAGGATTTTTAAGCGTTTAAGAAGCTTGAGGTTTTTAATCATTTTGTAGAAATATGAGGTCCAAGTAATATGTTTATATTACAATGTACCATACGTTAAAGTGATATCAAGATGGGGATTTACACTCTTGTATTGTTTATCAACGAAATGTGTTGCTTTTCTTTTTGTACAAAAAACTTTCATAACCCGAATAAATTATTCAAAATCGATAAAAATTTCCTGTAATGTTTTTGTTTTTGAGTAATTTTTGCGAGAAGCTAGAGTGAAAAATTGCATTTCAAATCATGATGTTCCCACGGTTTGTGAATATAAATAAATTTTTTTTTATATCGTCTTACTATTGTATGGTATACACAGTAAGTACATCACGTTTCAAATTTACACAAATTTTGACAAGAAACCATGTAAACATGACTTCAATTAACTATGTAAATAAAATGCCTATATTTTCATTTAATAAAACAATTCTCAAAAAAAAATTTACTTAATTTTTACTGAACATAAACAATACTTCTTATGTTTTTTTTTCAAAAATTTTTGTTCCAATAATTTTTACGAATAATAATTTTTTTTTTTTTTTCATCGACATGCGTGTCGAAATCTCACCAATCTTACTTACCATTGCTTAACTCATATGCATATATACCCTTCAGCTCGAATCCTTGAGCGAATAAAACGTTCTTGTTTGCATACTGTCGTATTCGTGATCGATAAATCATGTCTTCAGAAGTCTTATTTTGCTTTTGAGTTTTTACTTATGCTCTTTTTTTCAAAGTAAATTGCGCTCTAAAAAAAATTCGTGTTCCGTGCGGCGATGGGTTGATCAAATTATAAGTATAATGTTGTGAACAGACTAAAAGAACGTATACAAAATTGTTCAATTCACCTTCTTAACCAACTATCAGTAAGAGTGAGGTAAGACTCTCATTTTTCAACTTTCGATATATTTTCGTCGTTCATTCTTCGAATTTCATCAATTGCGTTTGCCACAAGTTATAAGTGTTGTTTTTTATAGCAAGCACGATTCTGTAAGTCTTCAGCAAAATTTTTAGCGGTTCAACACACAAATTTTCTTTTTTTTTTTTTACTTAATTTTCAACAAATTGTTCTATTTGTAAAAATCGCAGAGCGTTCAAAAAAAAAAGTAAGTAAAAGCTAAAGTCAAAATCTAAAACACAAAAAAATATCACATGGATCGCGCTCAAACTCAACCTAAAACTTAATTGATCGGCCACACTCAGGGAGTTGGAAAAACACTACTACTGTTCGAATTTCAGCCAATGAGCGCTGACTATATTTGCATGACGTACCGGCAGACACGACGACGAGCAAGTGACGATGTGGGGACTCTGCATTACCGCACCTATGTCGCGCCTCGCTGACCGTCCGCTAGGTGTCTAAGGCCTCTATTCACTCTGCATTACCGCACCTATGTCGCGCCTCGCTGACCGTCCGCTAGGTGTCTAAGGCCTCTATTCCTGGCTAATCCGCAAGTGGCGAAAACTCCCCTATATACGGTTAATATATAAGGACGTTTAATTAATATCAGCTCGAGTATCCCCTCCGGTGTCTAAGGCAGGAGCTGTTAGGTATGCCTTACTGATGAGTCCACTAACAGCTCCAGGACGAAACATATATACTTTTCTTTCTTGATAGCTTAGCCTTCCGCTTCGCTATAACGAGCAATAGAAATTAGAGAGAGAGAGAGAGAGAGAGCAATTTATCCAACTTAACCCTATAAACACGCGGCGTGCGGTGTGTACTTCTGTAGCAGCGGATATTTTTTATTGATAAGTATTATTTTGTAAAACATGAACGTGTTAGAACTATTTAATCGTGATGGTAATAAATATATAGATTTATTACCTAATGTACTGTTGAGTGAAAAATCACTTAGCAATGACGCAGAAAAGGTTAATTTATTATTTTTATATGAATTACATGTTGCTGATAATCATTCTGTTGACTTCTTGTGTTTCTAATTTATAGGGAAATCACGTAGAAAAGAATATTACGACCATCATTAACAATAAGCTCGAGCATGCAGCGACGTTTTTTCAAGGCTTGTACTTGTTTAACAAGTTTATACCAAAAATATCCAAGGATAATTTAACAAAGTACTTCCCTCATTGGATTTCGAAGCTTATACAAAAATTAAATAATTCTCATGACTATTCGGAAGAATTGCAAGCCGTGTGCGAGAGTATTGGTGTTTTGTTGACAAGTTGTAAGCAGGAGCCGGACCTTGACAAAAAGATATCTTTGTATCATGTCAAACAGTTGGTTGGCATTATTGTTGAACTGTACGATAAAAAAGCCCATCTGAGTTTGCTCAATTTACTTACTGTTCTTCTGTATCAGTACCCAGAATCATGTGCACGTTTACAGGTATTTAGAAACAAACTTTCAATTATAATACATGTAATGTCGTATTTTGTATGAATCGTTTTTGTTACATCCAGGCATCTTTTGGTAAAATAATCTCATCAAGCTTAGACTATGAAGACAGTCACATGGTTAAAGCTTCTGCAAAATGTTATGCACTGTTGATAAGAGCAAACGAGCGTCAATTCATTCATTCTTACAAGGAAAATTATGTGATAACACCAGACAATGGCAGTGCAAGCTGTCATATTTATTACCAAGTGAATTTGTGTCACTACTTACACGATATAATGGATAAAGTATTTCAAAATTTTGTTACTGCTACTACAGAATTACCATCTGAACTTCAAAATGCAAGGAACAATAATATTCTAGACTTACCGGAAATATCACAAGAAGATGTCTTTGATTACTATGCTGCTAATATCAACAGATTTAACAATGTCTGTACGTTTTTATCAACTTTGTTAAGGTTAGTACTATCCAGTGCAATCATTAAAACTTGAAATATTGATAATTTATTTTCTGTAGTAACAACAATTATGACTAAAAAATAATAGACTACCTTACCTTATTAATTTATTGCAGAGTTGGCAATTCAAAGAGAAAATTTGTGCTTCCAAATGTAATATTGCATGTCGTTTGTCGTGGGTTATCAATTACTCCAGCTAATTTGCATAAAAGTAATGAAAGTAGAAAAGGTCTATTGCTTTTAATCCTACCAAAACTATATACAGGTTTATTAAATGTATTGGAGACTTTAATCACCAGGTATCTCATTAATTTTGTTATTATAACATTTAACCATTGTTATTCAATTATTAACCATAAAACATAGTTTTCACCAGGAACTCGTTCCGTTTGCACTGAATATTCAAAAACTTATTTTGCAAACTCTGGAATGGACACAAACATTCAATAATGAATTTTTTCGAGATATCCGTGTGCACACATACAAATTGTTATCTACATGGATGAGGCAGACGAGATCATTGTCTGGTATTCAATTAGTAGCAGATGAAGTACTTTTACACATACTCAATGATATTTCACAGTCAAATAATAAAGTTCATATATTAAAAGTAAGGATTCTTTAATTTTTCAATAGTTTTTGTGTCGAAATGCCTTTTGAAAATGTGGAAATGACTTTTAAAAAAATGAAATGATGAAACCTTTTTTGTAGACAAATAAAATTTCAAAACACAATTCTAAGAGTGACAAGACAGCAGAGAATCAACAGGCTAAAGGTGATGTAGCTACAGATTCTAGTAATTGTAACCACACAGACTCAGTTTTGTGCTTGCAAGTACTTTCCACAATAGAGTCTATAGTTTCAAATGCAAGTTGCTATTTGAAGCAGTTTTTTTTTTATGTAAGTATTTTTTCACTATGTCGTCTATTACTATTCACGCGAGGCACCTACTAAAAACGAGAATAAAAATCTTATTTTTTTACAGAGAGTAAGACGTGCAGTGGTTTTACTCTTGTATGATCAATACATAAAAAAAATTGACATTCCAGTGAATAAAAACAGTTCAAAATACAGATTACAACTGTTGAAAACATTCCGAGTCTTGGAAACATTCGCAGAAGGCTCCAGTGCAACTTCTCATGCAATACTAATATTTGAGCTTGCGGCATCGCATGAAAGTAATTCTGAAATTATCGCAGAAGCGCGCTTGGGTCTTGCAGAACTTCGTCACATCATTTATCCGACCGCACCATCATTAATGCTACCACTAGAGAGCGCAGAATCTACTTTGACGGAAGAATCTTCGTTAAAACAAACTTTACGATTAGAAGATTTGATTATTTTTAAGCCCAGTCAACAGTTAGAATCCCCATCGTCTTTACAAGTGGAAGATGTAGTCACTCTAACATCTAACAATGGCACGAAGGATTTTTCGTTAATACAAACACAGGATTCAGTTACTGAAACACCCAAGGAGCCGATTTCAGAAAAATCAGCCAGAAGAACTTTAGATGACAAAGCTGATACTTTGGTAGAAAGTAAACGAATAAGGCTTTCGGACAGTATTAAAGAACCTACTTGCAAGGCTTTACAAGTTGAATCACATGCTTCTACAGAAGACAAACAGCTAAAATCCAACGGAAGTTTGATCCCTGAAAAACCTCTTCAAAGGGCTTCAGATGACGAAGTTGATATTTTAATGGATAGTAAACAAAGAGATCTTTTAGGAAATACTGAACAGCCTACTCATGAGACTTCGAAAGAATATTCCAATTATTGTGAAGTGGATCAAGAGTTTAAGTCTAATGAAAATGTTAATTCTCATAACATATCCGATGTTATAAGTCTAGATGTGAGTCTGGAAAATAGCGAAAAACATAAAACCATAGATATTGACGAAGAAGAGATGTCATTGGCGTTTTGTGATGTAGAATAAATAATCGAACTGAACGTTTGCATGGAACACAATTTTTATTTTATTTTTCAAATCATCCATCCTATTTATTATTTCCCATCAACTCTGAGGGTCAAGAGAGATTATTGGTACTGTTGCGAACTCTTCCTGCAAAGCTGTCTCCAAATTATTTCAAAATGTACATGCTATGCTATATGTATTCAAAATGAAAAAAGTTTCGGAAAACAAGATTCCTCTGGATACGTTTACCTAAATGAATTGCATAAGTTTCAAAAATCAGTGGCGCTGGTATCGGATCAAAACTGCCCATCAGTTTGATCAGTGGGGGGGGGGGGGGCGGGGGGGGGGGGGGGGGGGGGCGGGGGGGGGGGGGGGGTGGGGGGGGGGGGGGGGGGGGGGGGGGGGGGGGGGGGGGGGGGGGCGGGGGGAGGCCGCGCTCCGGTCCGGCAAAACGAGCGGCGTAGAAAGGTACCATCAGTGCAAGCGCAAAGATCGGAGAACATCGAGGTTCGAAGCGGCGTGTCATCAGCACCTTCATACCACCACCAACATCACCATCCACCCATCTCTCCGGCCGACGGTAATGATGAAAAAAAAAAAACCCCCAATAAACCCCGAATCAGTGAACGCGCGCTCATAAACTCGTCGCCGTACTAAATTACGTCAACGACCCACCGCCATCCTAGACAACAACTGCAGTCGCGTCAGCGAGACTGATTTTTTTGCTTTCCGACTGCCCGCTACCCTATATAGTACGAGAGAGCGTGTGATCCAACAAACAACATCAACAAGCCATGGCTGACGCGGAAAAGCAGCCCGAGCAGCAGCAGCAGCAGCAGCAGCCGCCGGCCCAGACCCAGCAGCAGGCCCAGCCTGCCGCCAGCCCGTCCCAGCCCCAACAGCAGCAGTCCCAGCAGAGCCAGCCTCAACAGCAGCAGGTAGCCAAGCCTACCCAGGAGCAGAAGGTCGTCATCGGTGAGTGCAGAGCTCGCTGCTCCGTTTTTTTTCTCCCTCGACCTGCTCTCTTTTCCGGAGCTCCTCTGCGGTGAATACAATATAGTTTTGACGAAGTGGAAGGAAGAGCAAAGTAGAGAGAGAGAGAGAGAGGAAGAAAACCGTGTCGTGCGCGATCCACGCCGTAATGGCGCGTGCTAGAGTGCGAGCAAAGTAAAGACAGAAGCAGCAGCTCGAGGAAGAGGAGGAGGAGGAGGCCATGTGGCCGGCATGCTTTTCGCTCTTCTACGAGTACAACCTCTCGTTTCGCCCTCTCGCGCAATCGTGTTTCACCCGAAACGCGTGTCTGCCTGTGTTTTTGTTTATTTTTCATTTTGGAGCCGCAAGGGTGGTGAAAAGTATATACAAGTAACATGCGCGCTCGTGTTTATAATCGTCCGTGCCCTGCAACCGTCCGCGCGTTGGGGCGGCGCAGGAAGGGGGGGGGGG
>JAPYYV010002159.1:10603-32216 GCA_030522625.1 Copidosoma aretas | reverse complement strand
ACCGGTATGCCGCCAACAACCAACAGTAGCAGTCACAAACTGTGTGTAAAAATACATGTCAGAAATTCAAATGAAAAACTGTCAATATTATTATCCACTCTTCCCTGACTAATATTCTCTCGTTGTCCGATCTGACAGCAAGAGAATATCAGTCAGGGAAAAGTGGATAATAATATTGACAGTTGATAATATTGATAGTGGTTACGTGACTGAATATTTACTTGCCCTCTTTCAAGGTTCACATTTTGGTGACGTAGGCACTAGATGTAGTCCTCGTTCTCGACCTTAGCTTTTATGTCATATTTTCTGGATAATCTGATGTGTCGAATTCTTGATCATCCGTTTTCATCATTTTATAAACATCCTCGCTAGTCACTTCATATATTAAACCATTCGTATCCGTTTGTAGCAAGTTGCAATCATCTATTAGCTTCGAAAGAATGTAATCATAGTGGAAGCGATATACAGAGTCTTCAATAAATCTAAAACACTGAGCCCAATGTATGTAGGCTTTTTTTTATCACTTCTGTTCGCTGTAGATCAATAGCCACAATAATTACGTAAGAAATGTCACAGCTGTGAAAATAAAGTTTGGCTTTATATGCTGCTGCACCGACACGCCCCTCCTAGCGATAAAAAATCTCAACATTAAGTCGTTTTCTTTCATTTTCCATTATTTTTCCAAAAATTGCATTGTAAAATAGTTTGAAAAGCATTCTTTCAAACTAACTTGGCCTTTTCTCTCTTGATGATGTTTAAATCAATGTACTCTTAAAGCTATGCACTTTGCCAAAATTTGGATGCCCTATGGATTTTTTAATTCGTAATTCATGAGCTACTCCTTGTTTTGGCGCTCCGTAATTTAGGACGTATTTTTGTTTTATTGTTTAACGTCGTCATTAACTTTGTTTGCTTCGATCCTGGACCTGATATATACTCAGAGCAAAATGGAAGATCTTTATGTGTGTTATAAATATGCTCCGGAAATTCCAAATCCACCTCAAGCATATGATAACGGTTAAGTCATCGCCTATCTGTACAAAATATTAACATAAAAATAGGCCGCATATGTTTCAGCCTTATCGTTTCTGCAATTTTCCAATATACCGATGATTTGCTTCAGCATATCTGTTGCAGCACTGGCTGATTACTCCTAGCATACTTTTTTCAATCAACATAAACATGTCTACACCAGTTAATAACTCTAACGTGATACCCGTATGCTTTAAAATGGAGTTATAGGTGAACCCTGGTATAGTATTATAGTGAGCCGTATCTAATTTGTATACCTTTAGACAATTATTGCTAGAGTTTTCAAAAACTTTTGTTGATAGGAGAACATCCGTTTTGAGGTATGAATCTAAATATGTTCCAAGATTAGGAATACTTGAAGTTATCTACATAGCCCAAGCATGTGTATAATCCTCATTGCTAATGTGAGCATCATGAAATCTATTTTAAAAATCATCTTTAGATGCAAGCATTGATTCTTTGAGTTTTTTAAATTATGTTACATTATCATAAAGGAAAACGCCATTTTTCTTTAGCATATTAATTAGTATTGAAGCATATGCACTGTCCTGAAAGAAAACGTCTCATAAAATATTTTAATGCTATAGGTAAGATGCCAAATTTTGTAAAGATGATGGTAAAAATTTGAATAAGTCGATAAAGCGTAAGTTAATGCTTGTCCCTTTAACTTATTTCGTAAAAGAAGTATATTTTTCTGCTGATTAAGGGATGACTTATACTCGTCCAGAAAAGCCAGTAACGAGTTTTCGTATTGACGAATAGGCGTCATAACTACTTCGGTTCTGAAAAACTATCGATATTGATCGCTAATCTTGATTACACCTATTATAAGCTGGGCCACGGTATTAACAAATAGAAAAGTAATTAAGCCTGATTAAAAAAATAAACTTCAAAGAGAATGAATTGTAATACTTACTCTCCAGTAGAATGACAATGGTTGTGAACTTTTTCCGCGTTTTTAATTGACTTTTTGCATACAAGGTCTTTCACGTCACCTCTTCAAGCGCGTCGCGCGAGTGCATAATACGCATACTTTTTAGCTCGCTATTATGATACTAAAATACTCGTCTTACAAATACTTAAAACATGTTTTAAATGTATACTTTTCTCACCTTTGAAATGCAATAATCAGTTTTTCAAAAAAATGTTAACATAACCTACAAAAATATAAAGGATTAAAAAATGCGCAATATCTCAAAAAATCCATTCTTAATTTTTTTAAAGTAGTTTAGATCGAAAGAACTGGTCTTTTTTCGTCCATACAGCGGCTTAGACATTTATAATTACTTTATATCGGTTGACTAGCAGTTTTGTTTCCACTGGAAGTAATTAACTTTTTTTTTCTTTGGTACAAAACAAACCCCATTTTTATGGATGCTTATAGCTGTTCGAGCTTTCCATTATGTACAACTATGTACAACCGAACTCTCGAATAATATGTGCACGGAACCAACAATCTGGAGCGAGGCTCAGCCATTGCAAATTTTCGTCACGATCGCTTACCTGTGAAAAACGCTTTTTTACGTTCTCAAAAATTGCAACTGCAGCCGAATGATAAGTGTCACAGCACTCCGGTATATTTTTTTTTTCATCCTCACGCGTCACATCTGATTTTATTCCATGCAACTGCATCTTTCATTCGACAGAGACTTTTGCCCCTTCTGGAATTGCTGAAAACTAAGCTTTCAAATTCGTTGGAAATTTTGATAAATTTAGATGAGAAATATGTTTGTTCTTGTTTAAAAGATTATTACATATCGTGCATGGAAAAAAAGACATCTATAATATTAAATAAAATGAGGCTAGAATAAAAAAAAGAAAATAACAAGTTTCAAATACCCTGCTTTTTATGCAGTGCACAAAGAAATATCTCACAATCTTTCTGTTTGCTGTTATTTAATACGATAATAATAATCTTCAGTATGAAATGCACAGTAGTAAGATAAAAATAACCTGTACGACTTTTTTACAACAAATATTTTTACTACATCAGAGTATCACAATGTATGCTGGTCATTAAGGTATAAAATTCCATCAGTTAAGGATAAAACAATAATAAAGTATATTTGTTTAACCTGCAAAGACTGTGCTTCTAACTTTTGGTCCAAGGTAGCTTGTTTATACATCGAAAACACAGCAGACTACATCTGGGTTGGCTGCCTATAGGCACAGGTATGCTATATCGAACCACGGCGCGGCTCTTACGCATCGAGGAGCTTTGGCGAACGCGCGATACTTTATTTTGTTCTTTCAATTGCTCCAAAAGAAAAAAAAAATCATCTTTAAAAATCGCTCTATTGACGTAAAAACACAAGTTCTTTCGATCTAAACTACTTACAAAAAAATAAAAAATGGAGTTCATGGGATATTGCGCTTTTTTCTTCTTTTGTAATTTTAGAGGTTATGTTGACAATTTTTTGGAAAACTGAATAATGCATCTGAAAATAAGAAAAAAATATATCGAAAACATGTTTTAAGTATTTGAAAAAAAAGTATTGTAATGGCATGGTAGCAAGCTGAAAAGTATGCTCATTTTGCACTCGCGCGATGCGCTTAGAAAGTTGACATGAAACGCCACACATATGACATTTATCAGTGTGAAGGCAAGATCCTGCATTTCTTTTACAAACTTAGTCGCTGGATGATCACTGCCGTCATTTTGTTGACTATAGCAAACATGTAGTGATTAAGTAGTATCGAAACTGCACTTCACGTCATATCCAACACTTAATGCGTTATCGTATTGTATTGCTCGCCTACTGCTGTGTATGAGTGTTAATAAACATCCAAACACTTAATGTCTGCATAAACCAGTAATGGCACACAATTTTTAAATGTTATTTTCAAATTTCAAAAATTTTTTATCATGCCTCGGCAATTTAAGTTTACTTTAATTTACTTTTACGCACTGCACTTCGTAAGTTTTAACTTTCATCAGTTATAAAGTAATGTAGGCTGCATTCACAAATAAATATTTTACTTTTATATTTCGTTTAAGAACTGCTTACAAGTCGAGACAAGTCTTTAATCCATACAGAGTGATTTTTTTTGTGATTAGCACAAGTATCACTATCTCCGCTTTTTTCTTCACCTTCTTCCACTTCATTTTCGATTACTTCATATGATTTGTCCATTGCTTTGTTTTGGTTTATTTTTTCATCCATATCCATGTCATAACTTTCTACTAGCAGACTTTCACATGTCTCTCATGTTTTTCTGCTGTCAAATGCCAGGGCAAAGTGTTATAATTGTTTTTTTTTCTTAAGAAAATATACATTACCTGAAATAATATTCTGTTTTGAAAATTCCGGTACTTGCATGGGCAGCACTAGGAAGGTCAAAGCTGTAATTAATTTCGTATTAAAAATGTTGTGACACTCGATTTTAATTTTTACGCAGAGGATGTAATGCAGATAGAATGGCCCGTCTAAAGCATTGTTGATCCTTATTCTGCATATTGACATAAGCTTCCTTTCTCATAATACGAGAAGGAAGTTTAATATACGAACTAACATTCGTCGGCTAATTCTTATTTATTTTCACTACAAAATTTAAAATAAAGCGCCAAGTCCACCCAGAGTCTCGCTCCTGAAACTCCTCAACATCAGTACAAATGGGCTTTTGCTAATTTGTTTCAAACCATATGTTTAAGTCGGTTGTACAAAAAATACATTCAGACCGACTGTTGAAACATTTAACTTCAATAGTCTCTGCGTCATTTTTCACTATGGCAAATTCTGCTGCTAGCAATGTTTTTATTTCTAAAGCGGGCTGCTAATGAAGAATTTTTCTCTTTTTTATAACAAACGATTTTTTCACAGACTTGAGAAATTATACTATATCTAAATGTTTACTATTTGGTACAACACCAGTGCTGATGCGATATTTAAAAGAACTATCAAGATCCTGTCATGTCATAGCCTTATCATCATCATCTGGATTAGTTGATGCTGTCTCGATCCTTGTACTTCTAGTATTTTATAGAATGTTTCCAAGAAAGTTAACAGAAGGCATTCTAAAATTAGTCATTGTCGTTTACCATGGAATAGCAATTTTACTGATTTTTTAAAATTGGGAATACTTTTAAGCACTATTCTACAATTATCAATTATATCTTAAGTATTGGTTATGTTTTTTCCACTTAACGAAGGTTGATGTTGTATTCAAAATACTTAGCAGAAAATGACATAACGCTCCACAGCGTCGGCGCTAGCAAAATTATCCTGGAGTCGACAAAGCCAGCGACTTGCATTACTTGATACGCGTATTGATAAAAAGGCGGACCAGGCGTACTATTAGTTGCGTCGAGCGTTGTATAAAAAACGCGTTAAGGCTTGCCTGTGCTAATCTTATCCCTCGCTTAAAAATAAATTTGAGTACTAGGTTACATGAAAGCCTCGCCAGCGCTGTCCACTATCGTAATCACTAACGTAGAAAACGGACATTATTGGGTACACAGGGAAACAGAGCTCATGCATAGGGAGGTACGAGTGTCCTCGCTATAACGCCAGGCCCTGACGAAAGTTTGGAGATGGTGTAGCTGAGCAACTTACCTTCAGATCGCTCGATTAATCAAGGATCCGGAGGAAGCTGACATGACTTTGGCTAGCAAGCGCTGACGCATCATATTTCTGGAGATAGGGGGTGCGTCTTAAGCGTATCTTATTATGATCGGAAGAAACCATCGGCCGATAATGTAGTTGAGCGACTTACCATAAGATCCCTAGAGTGAAAATCTGAATCGGGGATACAGAGGGTCGAAATCATGGCGTCAGACTGGGAGTAGTGCTATATTAGGACCGTGCTATAGTAGGAGGGGGGCTTTGGAGCCGTCCAGAGTTATGATAGTAGATTGAGGCTCGGAGCATGGGTAAGCGGGCTCACCCCCACCACTTTTACCACAGGGGGGAGGAGAAAGTGAGCTCGGACTCGCATAGTTGACCTACTAATAATTGATAATTTTTTTAAAATAAAATAATATTTCTATTTACTTAAAAAAAAATTAATCATGAAGAATGAAAAAAAATATATGATTCAACCAATGAAAGATTTAAAAGTACGCTCGACAAAACGAGCGGTGCATAAGTTCACTCGGCTGTTGTACCAATCGCTAGATAAAGCATCGATGTATTTCATGAATTGTGCTCCGTGCTTGGGTCATATGGATATGATCGAGAAATCTCTGGTGGGGAAGGCTGGAACAGAGCGACTGACTCTCTCTTCAACTATACTGTAGTGTCTCTGGTTAATAGCAAGGAGAGTCCACTGCTATTAGTCTCTATATTGAGCCCCGTTCGAGCCCCATCTGGGATCACTGGTGCGTTCCTCGAGACTTGAAGCCCAACAATAAATATAGATATACATGGAGCTAGAGAGTCAAAAGTGTGACGTCACAGCGCGATGTATACGTATACATATATATTTTTATCGCCAACCTCGTGCAAAATTGAAAAATTATTGAAAATCTGCAATACGTTGATTTTCAGGTCGCATACGATGACGCGATGAATCTATGTTTCCGTGATTGTATATCTTAAAGCTTAAAATTGAGCATAAAATAATATGAACACAATTTATGCCGTGTGTTTATCAATTATGACTGAAAAACAAGATAATTATTTACAGGAGACTGTAATATTCCATGCAATATAAGTATACACTAAGAAAACAGGAGCTAATATAGTGCATTTACTGTTCATTACAAGCAGTACTATGATTTTACAATAATACTGTTAATATTTAAAAATATTAATATTTTTTTTCATAAATATATAAATACAAGTATATCACTGAATTTATGACGTATTAATAAAAACCAATACGTCATAAGGAAAATCTTGTATTATATATACACTCCGACACAGCAACAAAATCTCATTTACTATCCTCAAACTTTCTTTGCACCCTTAGGTAGCAAAATAGTATACGCGATTTGAGTCGAAGCCTATGAGCCCTTGTGTGCATTCTCAGCCCTACGAGTGCTTTCTGCCCTAAAGCAGAAAATATTTTTCTTACCGGGCACAAATTTTGGCAAGTTTTTTGCGCCCTCTGGCCGCACTTTAGGCCCAAAATTTCACTTTCTACCATGGGTAAAAGAAAAAAAATATTTTATACGTGACTTAGGCACAAACCTACACCAACCGCGACCTTCAGGCACTCATGTTTGTACATTGAGCCCTAGTGGCGTAGTGTACTGTTCTTGCCCACGGGCAGAAAGTACTCGGCGGGCTGTAAGTTCTTCCGGAATCATGAAGTGCCACTTTTCACTCAAGTGGCGTTCTGAACTGTTTCATCAGAGAAAAAAAAATTTTTTGGAAATTGAACAGACGTACATTGTAGGAGGTGTACATTCCAAGCATACCTTTTAAATAGTTCACAAACATGATTCCAGGATAGGTGAAGATGTAATTCTATATATAAATGACTATAATGTCATTCACCTATAAAATTTTTGCAACGCACAGCGTCAAGCCTTTCAAATAGTGTTTGCATGGATGTGTGATAGCAAGAGTAACTATTTCTTAAATTGAAGTTTTTCACGATAACTTAAAAAAATTTATCGAACAGTTACTGGTAGATCTGAAAATTTGGCGTGAAGAGCAACAAAACAATACAATCAAAATACGACCATGATGATAAATTTAGTTATATGATGGTCTTGTTGTTTGGAAAGCTTTGTAACACAGGCCAACTGAGAACAAGTGCAAGTCTTTATTCGCCTAACTCACACATCTGAAAATCTTGTGAGCGTACTTTGACCATGGCTAAATGGTTCAAAAGTCACGTCATATATTGGTCTGCATTGTTGTATAAGCGATGATTTAAGAATCAATCTTGGGCAATTTTACGCTGATGAAAAAACCACTGCTAATAAATTAGCAAATAGCTTCCTTAATCTTCATTATTCTAATTTTAATTTAAAAAAATTATTTTATAATTTAAATATTATTTTAATAATTATAACAATATAATGTCCAGATGTTAGTTATAAGTTATCTATTTAAAAATCAAAACTTTTCTCTTCAACATTGCTGCAAAATAGAATAAACCATGAAAGTTGTATATCCCTCTACTCCAACAAAATAATATATTTATATCTCACAATTAGATAGCATAAAAGTAAATAAATTCATTTAATAAAACAACGATGGGTCGCTAAAAAAAATTCCATAACATTTACTTGAGGGAAATTAGTTTAAACATTTTATAAATTACATATGAAAGTATTCTGAGCTATATAAAAATATTAAAATTTAATAAAAATGGCTATTGAAAAAAGTGTTAGAATCAAATCTTTATTTCGAGGTTTGTTTGACAGTAGATACATGAGGAACAATTGCTACTGTATATCTATACTTCATTCGGCAATTTATCTGTGTACGTATTCTTTTTATATTGGAAGAATATTATTGCGCTTATTATTTTTATTACTGATACTTAGAAGATATAATCTGTTGACCACTATAATAAATTATTCATTTTCATTTATTTTTTGAAATTTTTGAGTGTTATTCAGATCTCGTCTTTTAAATAAGGCTGTTTTCACAAATATATATTGACATTTCTCCCCACCCCCCCTAAAAAAAAAAAGTATTAGGAAAAGTTGAAATTTAAAAGAGATTTTTTCTTACACTTCATGTGGTATCACAATTTTGTCAACCTAAAATTTATTTCTTCATCTAAAATACACTTGAATAATGTTTTTGTAATTGGATAATCAATCTTATTTCTTTAATAAAGTGTGCATTTCGATATTTTTTTCAAGTATAAATATTAGTCGGATTTCAGGATGACAAGCAGAAAATCATGAATTATTTATCTGCTGACAAAAATCGGGCATATGAAAAAAAATCGACCCATAAAATTATGTAGACATTTTTGTAAAACATTAAAAACTTATAAACTTTTGCAAAAATTATTTTTTTCTCTGTACTTTACAAAAAGAATCATATTATTAAGTTTAAGAAATCAAAAAGTATGTCTAAAATTATACATTATTTATCACAATTCATAACTGAGAAATTTGGAAAACAATTATCTAATTTAAAATTTTAGAAGAACCTATCATCAACATAAAAAAATTGTAATGAAAAACTATGCAAGGTGCAAGGACCAAACTTTGTTGTGAACAGATAAAATAATAACAATTAACAAAAATATTATACCTTGGTTCATTGCAAGGTATCAATTTTTTCAAAGTTACGACAGACTTTTCAAACTAATCTTGATATTTCTTTAATGAAATCTTTAGAAAATGACTCTTTGACTTTTGAAATGCTTCTAAATGCAAATAAATACATTTGTTTTGCTTTAGAAGATCTAAATACTTGTAAATTTAAACTAGATTTTTTTTCACTTCTAAAGAAGCATGAACCCGTTATCGATCATCTTAAATCGTCAGTACAACTTTAAAAAGGTATCAAATTTGAAAATTTATTATTAAACTATAAATAAGTTCTTTTTCGGCCCGGTAAGACGACACATAATGAGGTAAACGTCCCAATTATGAAACGCATTTTTGGAAATTTTTTTTTCAGAAATTCATGAAAAATTCCCTGTCTACTGAAATCATAAAATTTTAATGGTTATCGATAGGGTTTGCATTCCATATTGATTTTTAATATTTTCAGCATTTTTCTTAATTTTAAATGTCTCTAAATTAAGAAAATTTAAGACAAAATAGGTGTCCGTCAGATGGAACACTACCTGTTTTAACATTAGGACACGCTTTACAATGATGTCCCAGTCGATGGAGCGTACTTGTTATTTAAATGAAGTTTGTGTATTGAAACACTGAAACTAAAGAAAAATTTTTTTCCGTGAAAAATCCTAAAATCAAGTATAATATATTTATTGATTGCATTTCCTATTACTTTGATCCTCTTGTAATAATTTTTCCACGATAAAATATTTTAAAATTTACTAATTATAAGGTGTTTTATACTGTTTCATTTTAAGGGTAATATTGTTTCATAATTGGGACATTTACCTTACATATTATGTAACCCTTGACTTCTAGAACATGACAAGTCATTAAAAAAATACAGCCATTTGTTCCCAAAAATCGTAGTATTTCTTAAATAGAACCGAACAAATTAACTTATCAAGACTCTGCAAAATAAAATATACAGGTATTGATATACTCCATCAAATAGGACTATTGATAAATTTAATTAAGAAATTTTTGACTTTTAAAAAGGCACTACGTCAGATTGTAACTATGAAAAATTTCTATTACAATTTTATTAAGGTATAAGACTTAAATAATATTCGCGAGCCGATATAATAATTAGAAAACTGTAATTTGAAGCCCTGTGTCATCGAAGTCGGTCGTTCAGTTTCTGAGATATAACTAATTTTACATGCACACGCACACACACACACACACACACACACACACACACACACACACACACACACAGAGAGAGAGAGAGAGAGAGAGAGAGAGAGAGAGAGAGAGAGACATTTTTTAAAAGTGTCATCTTTGTTTCTAATACTATGAAAAATAATTATAAAAAAAGTTTATGAAAAATGCTTTTTGCCGATAAAAAGATTTATCTATAAGGAAGCAAAAGTATGCTACTGCATAGCAAAACGCAGTGACTCAAAGCCAAATAGGATTTTACGAATGACCTTTAATGGTTACACTAGAAAAAAAAGTTTTAATTCATTTTTGAATTATTAATAATATAAGTAGGCTGTGTATTATTGGCGGATGCCTTATATTTAAAATTGCTTTTGCTTTTAGTAAAAATTTACATTTTTTGAAGTATACGAAAAAGAGTGCGTCAAACTCATGAGTCGAATCGTAAAAAGAGAAAATTTTTATTACTTGAAACATTAAAGCAAAACAGTTGTCAATCGTTCAGGGTCTATTTTCATTAAAATTAAATAATTTCGTTCAAGGTGGCCCAAGCGTTGGGTGTCGTACTTAGCAAGGGTTTGATGACGAGGGTCTCGTCAACAAAATAGTCACTAAAAGACTCCGAGAACTCTCTATACTCTTCAGAACGTGTTCAAATAAAAGTTGTTCTAGAAGTGAAGTGTGGAAATGACTCTTCTTTAAAATATCTGCACTGGAGCGAGTTATAATAAACTATAAATGCTATAACTATCAACGAGAATTATACTTGGAAAAAAATTAAAAAAAAATTTGTTGAATAAATGATTCTCTAAAAAAGTGTTGAAAACATGCTATTTATTAATGACTCTTCCTTATCTATGTTACCCATGTACTCCATTACTAACCAACAATCTAAAATTGTGTTCAAAGTTTTTTCACGGTAAATACTTACATAAAAAATATAGAGTGAGAGAGAGAGAGAGAGATGGAGGGGAAAGGAGAGAGAGACTGAATTCTATGCATAATATATAAGAAATGTGAGTCATAACAACATTTGAGTGACATGGAAGAGGATCAGCTGGTGGATTGTTTGACGAAAAGACGAAAATGTTCTGAAAAAATTCCTAAGTTCACCTTAGACACTATAAAATGAATCTTCAGTACTATCACATAAAAAGTCAAAAAATGCCAAAGAGACGTCTCTGTTCTTGTAAGGTTTATGATACTTTTATGATCAATCCAAAATTCTTCGTTACAATTTTATCTAGTATCTTAAGTATCTTATAATACCTCTGCCTCATTACGAGCTACCTTTTCCCTAACAGACTTCTTTTAATATTTGCAGAGACTTGTTTTTCATAAACTTATAGTATTGGTCGTCCCATGGTAAAGATTCATGTCAAATTTAATAGTTAGTCAAATACATAAATTAAATTAATATAGCATAGACTAATATAAACTGTCAATCATCACCTTATACGTTATAAAAACATTACAGCCATTTTCGTGTCACAGTACCATCTTTAGACGTATGTATGACAAGACTAAATAATCTATAGCATTTATAAAATGAATTCACACATTATCCTCAAGAGTTTCATGACGATGGAAAAATATACATAGTAATCGTACATAGTTAATTTTGATAATCAACTTAAATTAAGTAACGGTGAATGATTCAAGTAAGGCATGTCGTTTACCAAGACATCAGAACCTTTCAATCTTATCATTTCCATAGCTTCAAGACAATCTAATTTTTTTTTTTTTCACTATATGTATGTAGAATTTCTAAATTATCATTATAAATATGATCACATTCGGATACATGAGTCGCATAACTAAAAGTGTCTAATCGTTTTTTGTATTTAAATGCTCGGCCTGTTTGACCTTTATATTTTTTATTCCAAGATCCACAATTTAATTCATAGATGCCCGGTTTGTTTTCTTTTTCTGGTTTATCTTTGTTGTTTCTTATAATAAATGGTTAATTCTGATTTGAAAGCTATACTTATATCATATTTGCATACATGATTTTCAATTATTTTTTATAACTTTCCAACGTATGTAATAATATATGTTTTTTCTTACGGACTAGGGGAAAACTTTTTCCATTGAAATTTTACATTGGCTTTTTTAAATATATTATTCATGACAATTGGATTACAACCAATATTCTATGCTATTTAATTGATTATTTAGAATTCCTTATTGTAATTCTCAGCTTTTAGTGGAAGGGAGTAATTTCTATAAATATAGCTGTAGTATGCAGACATTTTGTGTGAGAAAAAATGTATCAAATCTTTATGTATTGCAGTATCTGCGTGGGCAGGTTTATGGAAAATACTATATTATAATCGATTGTGTACTCTATAAAACATCAAATCTAAATAAGTCTCGATATTGTTTTTCGTTCCATTGTAAGTTCAATGTTCTTATTTAATTTAATAATGTATTTGAGAAATATATCCAGCTGTCTCCTTGTACCAGCTTAACAGGAAATTACGTCATAGACGTAACGATACCAGAATAATAAATTATGACTAAGATTTTTTTTTTTTTTCAAGTGTCTGAAAAAAATCTCCACCAGAAATGGGCTAATTAGATCTACCATTGTAAGTCCATCTTCAGCAAAAAATATTTTATTTCAAAATAGGAAATTAAATAAATTTCGAAAATTTGTAAAGTTTTTTGTTAAACTCTTAATTAACTGTAAATAGTCTGCGTTTTATTTGTTTAATTTATTTGATCTTTAAGACTTAACATCTTTTTATCTTGTGCATTTTGACTTGTTGCTTGTAATAATTATCTTTTGAAGCACAGGTTAATAAGTCCATATTTTCAGCATTACCTTATGATATTAATAATGAAATACACCTGCTGGCGGTCAATACATCACAACACACCAAACGATTACTTGATTTTTTAATTGGAACAAATAATTGGAATAAAGCTATTTCAGAGTTTTGACTTGATAATAAACTTAACGATAAATTTATTATCTTTATCCTAGTTAATTTCTCAATCTCATCTAATACATTATCTAATTTTATAAGCGTATTCCACACTATTATGCTATTAAACGTCGTTATTGAAACAGATAGTTGGCATGATCTGCAGTAGCAGAAAATCACGACCGACATAACAGGCTGCTGTTATAGCAAGTGTCGAAGATCCAATCTTATTTAGCAACAGGTACCCCCAGTCTATGATGCTCCTTAAAGTTCAAAGTTATAACGCATAACTCGAAAAACTTAAATGTGAATGAAAGTTGTATTCTTTCTGTTTACATGATGCCAATAAAAATTTTTTGCTGCCATCCTCGAACATAATAATATTGTCTCGTAAAGATAAACATATATTTTTAGGTTTTGAGATACTTTGGTGATTTAAAAAAAATTTCTTACAACAACATTTTAACAATGTATAGTAATACATTTTTTCAAAACGTTTTGATCATTTTGACACTAGAAACAAAATGGAATGTAATAAAAGAATATTAATTAGTTTTACGCAGTAACAAGGTTTCAAATCAGTCCACACCAGAACATATTATAAAAAAAATAGATGGAGAGAGTAACGCACGGTTTAAAGTGTAAGCCACCAACAAGCAGCAGGCTCGCTGGCCTTCATTCTCTCTCGCTCTATGATAATCGAAGATGCGATCTCCGTTCCGATCAACTAGTGTTGGGTCTGTATGTTGACACTAACCTCATACTTGCTTTTCTGGACAACCTTGCCGTTAATAAATAAGCGACTGTCTTAAGCGTATGGTGGCGGATACCTCTTTAAAGATGTAACGATAGTTATTTAATGTTATTAAAAAATATCGATGCATTAGAGGGTTTTATTGCGTGCATTTAAAACAGGAATTAAATATTAATTGCAAAGCAAGGTTATAAAAATTAGAATGATGGTTCATCAGTTAGCGCTTATGGATCTATACGTTCTGCTCTATAGTAGAATTAGACTGGTGGCACGTATGCAAAATAATGAATGAAGATAGCAAAAGAGAGTATACATGCATTTTTTCGAACATAATAATCAATAAATACTGTATCATGTCACGATATACTCTAATTGTGTTGCTTTATATATTGTAGTTCCGAAAACATAATATAAGAAGAACAATTGCTACCAAATTATATATTCGCTTACACGTAATCTATTTTAATTCATCTGTTGGCTGGCTTTATATTCATTAAACTTCAAATGACAACTTTTGCACGATTTCCTCCAAATTTTTATCAATAAGTTAAAATATTACGTTCTAGAGCCTTTCCGTTAATACGCATAAATAAATTTCTATTCAACGCTAAGAACATATTAAGTCCTAAGATGACTTTTACTGTTCACTTATACCTCAACAAACGTATTTTTTCGTAAATAACAAAAAAAAAACCTCCGAGGCACTTGGCCCACTTAGGTGGGACTACTACTTATGATAAATGATAAGCGAATATCACACTGTTCAATTTAAATTTTTGGTCATGGTCTCATATTCAATAACAGTACATACATTAGTGAGCAAAATTACAACTAAATTTTTATGAAGTATCTACTTTATAATTTTGAGTTTTTTTATCTTTATTTGATAAGTCCTATAGTTTTACAGATCTGTCTGTTAAATTATAAATTATATTGACCTTTCTTTGTTAAGTGTGGTATCATACAAGGGTTATGACATGTTAGTGTATGTTGTTATATGTCAAAAATTCAATCATGCACTCCATGCTTTAAATTACTGTGGTGTTTGAGTGTAGGCACATAATCTGTTAAGAGTGGATGAAAGAGTAAAGCAAGACACTGCTAGATGTTGTCTACTCAAGCAGCGTTTCGTTGGTCTTAAAGCCATTATCGTCAGGCTCACTTTACTGAAAATGAGAGAGTAAGAATATTATTATACAATTCCTACGTATTTCTCATAAGAAGACTATTATGATCTAACTTATTACATAATGATAAATAAAAAACTTAAATTAGTAACTGCCCCACTGAATAACACATATAATCAAATTGAATACATATCAACGTACACCGCATAGTTAAGACGATCGTTTGCAGACATTCAAGAGTCTAGGTACATCATACAGTGAACATTGGACGACAGACAACAAGAGTAAATATACATTTCTAGCACTTACATTTGTAAAAGAGTTGATACATATAAGACATATCTTATTTAAATTCACAAATCAGAGGTTTATAAATTTTTCTTAAAAATAAAGGGCTTTTTTTTATAATGTACTTAGTAGAATGTATGTGTAGCGCTACACTTACAAATGTAGTCGCTATTATTGTACATTTCTTCTTGTTTTTTGTCTTCCTTTATTGATCGTATGATGCACTTACACTCTTATCAGTCTGCAAGCGATCGTCTTGACGATACGATGTACGTTAAGATGTATTTAATTGTATTCTGTGTTATGCAGTGGAGCAGGTACCTATTTATATTTTTCTTTTATTTACATAATATAAGTTAAAACATATGATTATTCTGACAACGAATACGTAGGTGTTGTATGATATTGTTCAATTACCTTTGATTTTAATAGAGTGAGCTTGAGAAAATTGGCGGTTAGACTAACAAAACGTTGTGTAAGTAGACAATATCTAGGAGAGTTTTTTTTTCCTTCCTTACCAGCTCTCAATAGATTGTGTGCTTACACATACACACCACAGTAATTTTTGTGTACGTTTCTTCAGAAAACAAACTTAATTTTTTGTCTGTTATTATGTTTTTGTAATTCATATCTACAAAAATAATTTTAGTATTATTTTCTCTATAAAGTATAATTTTACAATATTTGGTATGTTAGTTGTAAACTTCAACAACAAAATTATGTTAATCTGTCTTAATACACTTTGTTTCATCATTACTCTATGAGATGGCAGTGACTTTAAATATTTGGATGCAAACAATTTTAATTCTTACTAACGCAATCATTATGCAGTGGATCCACAAGAACAGGTAGAATTGGAAACCCTGCAGGGGTATTTTATTCCTAGTTAAATATTGCAGCTTAAGTACAATGTATGAGGATGAACTAAAATTACGTGTAATGTACGATTTTATCAAGAAAATTTTTGTTATCTTTTGTATATAAGTTACTCGCCACTTTAGGCTCCTGATGACTAACTCACACACCATATTTATGAATGTAAAAAGATCGATTAAGAACACTAATGCTTAATCTCGTCCCGGAAATTATTAGTATCATTAATATTGAACCCAAGATATTTAAACATTGAAACTCTCTCAAACGATTTCCCCACTACTCTACACTCGGTTACACTCGGTTACACTCGGATCATTAATTCTATGTTCGTCATGTATATAGTTTTTTCTCCGCTTATTTCAAGTCCTGCCTCTCCCGCTTTTTCGATCCATTTTTCTGTGATCAGTATTATAATTTCCTCGTTGTCACCTAACCTACTTAAATCGTCCACGTATTACAATATTTGCGTGGTCCCGTTAAGAGCTATCCCACTTTTATCTCCCTGAACATGTATAGTCGCGTATTTGAGAACCAAATTGAGCGATAACGGAAATAACGCGTCTCCTAGTTTTAAACCCTCGTATATATTAATTGGATCAGAAAGTTTGTTCTTAACGCGAACCCTCCCTTTAATGTCTTGCATGCAAACACGTATCAGAGTTACTAATTTCTATGGAAGCCCAAGAGACCAGGATCTAGTACAGTATTGATATGATAATTCAGTAGTACGCTTTTTTAAAGTCTTCAAACGATTTCCCAAATTCCTTGCTTAACTCTTATTGTTTTTATACCAATTGTCAGATTGTAAATATTTGGTCAATAATTTATCTGTTACGTCTGAGCCGACATTGATAGTCTTCTATAATACCTTCCGCGGAGGGGGTTGATCTGTCCAAGAGGACATTGGATATAATTTTATAGCAGGTTAAAAGTAATGAAACACCCCTGTAGTATCATAGACAGACTTTTCATGTTTCTTAAAAATTGAAATTAGGACTGGTTCGGTCCAATTCTTGGGCATTCGTTCCTTTATTCATATTTTTTTAAATCAAACTGTGTATCTCCATACTCAACCGTTTTCCCCCGCTCTTGATAAGTTCCTCGGGTATGCTGTCCATCCTTGCCGTTTCTTTGTTTTTAAGTTTACGGATCGCTTGCTCTAATCCTGTAAGTGCCAGTTTATTTTCCTTTATTCCCGCGGTAAACATATCTTGAGGTTCCCTACTCTCGTTATTTGCATGTACATTAAGTAATATATCAATGTCGTTTTTCCATCTCGTTAATGCTTCCCTATCATCCACGATCATACCATTTTCGTATTTAATAAAAACATTTCGATTCTGATACCGCTTTCAAGTGGCATTTATTTATTGTTACATTTTAAAATATTTTTTTTTGTAATTTTCCGTTATAGTAACAATCTTATTTTTCTTCTATTTACATTTCTATTTCCTTAATACCCTGCTTGCTGCTGTTCTAAAATTTCTATAGTTTTCTAGAGCTTTCTTATTCTTACTTTTGAGGTATACTATTCCAGCCTTTCCACGGACCTTTCTTAACTTTCTGCACTCGTCATCGAACAATGGCTTGCCTTTTTTCGGAGGTTTGGGTGCCACTATCTTGTTTCCCGCTTCTTTGACTGCATTTTTTATATTTTCCCACTTTTTATCAACGTCTTGTTCCTGATCTAACGTGCCCGCGTCTCGATCATTAATTCAGCTTATAATTTCTTGTCAGTACTCTATAAGTTTGTTGAATTCTTTCAGTATTTCTAGTGTGAATTTTTTTGCAGATTTAGTTGAGTAATGCTTTCTGGCCATCGTTAGACGCATCCTAACCTTAGCTATTACCAGAAAACGGAGTGAATCGCAGTCAGCCTCCCTATATGACCTAACATCAAGAATGTGGAAGCTATGATTCTTATCAGTCGACTTCATTCTTAGTCACGCCGTCTGGGGATGTCTGCGTTGCTTTCTGAATATCGGGCTGTTTGAATTAAGTGCTCTTAACAACAAGATTTTTTGATACCATAAACTCGATGACTCTTTTACCATCATCATTACTTAGCTCGTGGAAAATCTTTTTTGTTGAGTTCCGTGTGTTGAGATCCCTAGTATGATTTTGCCATCAAATTATAAGCTTGCGTCGTATATTCTTTCTAATTCCGCAAAAAATATTTTTTTAATATTATTGTCCTTTTCTTCCGCGGGCTCGAGGACATTATCAAGCGTAAGATTGAACCATTTATTGTTCAGACGCAAGTACGAAATTCTCTCATTTAATACTTCGAATTATTTTATTTTCGTTGATAGTTCTCTTTTGACAAAGAATCCCGCTCCCAGATCACCCCTTAAGCTTTTTCTGTGCGTGAAGGTATATTTACCTACTTATATTTGCCCTTTCTCTGGTAGCTTAACCTCTTGAATTGCCGCTATGTCAATTTCGTATTTATCAAGGATTTCGCTAACTACTTTGATCGCGCCTCTTCCAAAAAAGGTCCCAACATTCAACGTCACAAATTTGTAATCATTTTACAGTTTTCTGTTATTGAATTGGTTGTTAGTTGCCTTTCAGTTGTCGAATTGATTTTCAGTTTTGGTTTGATTTTTGTTTAGAGTTTGGTTGTCAATGAGTGTCAAGTTTATCGCACGTAAGAGACCCTGCTCCGATCCCAGGTGGGTCCACCGTACTAGGAGTGCCGCCCACGCACCGCCCTAGTCCCTAAGTGTGCGGGTTCTCGTGGCTTACACCAAGAATGATCATTTGATGTTCTGCTGCCACTGGATCAGTTTTTCTTCCATATCTCCAGTGCCCCTAGCAAGTAGACAGGTATTTTATCGGCCAGTGTTAGGTCCTACGCCTAAGTCATGCAACAGATCCTTTTTAGGCAGTATCTTCGAATTTAAGTTCCGTAGAATCAGCTAGATACAGTAAGTATACTCATTTGTTTGTAGCAAGTTAAAAAGGTAGAATAGTAGAAAGGTAAAAAGTAAGAGAGGTAGAAAGGTAAAAATGTTAAGAAATGCGTGTTTGTACACTTTTCTTGAAGTGCTGCCCTAACATGAGACAGGGTCATCACTTCCATGCTTGCCCTCGTTAGCTGTCCCTGACAGCATCTGCAATTTATTCATATTACGCTTCCAATAAAAGGCTTGCCCCGTCCCGCAACCCGTAGAAAACGCGTCGTGTAGTGGTAACGAGACCTAACCCAAAGCTTATTTTTTCTAACTAACGAAAATGTCGTTACCAGCTCCATGACGAGGACGTAATGATAGGCACATGAATAGAAAGCTAATAAAACTTTGATACAAATGTTTATTGTAATGGCGTACGCTCTTTCGGAGCTGGAGGATATTGTTAGATAAACAAATGTAAATTAGTTTTAAAGTACTTAAAAAATCATGTATGCTAAATTTAATGATTTTAATTGACTAGAACAATGTAATTCTAGCTTTCGTCCAATTTCCAGGTCAGCAAAGCACGCTTTTCTTTTGCGTGTATCACGTTGATTGTATTCTGCTATACAATACTACCAACTATTGCTTGCTAACAAATCTTCACCCTGCCTTTTTTAAACGCTATCCCGCAAAAAAAGCTTGTTAACTTTGTTAAGTTAAGTGTGCGCGTAAGTAAGTTTTTTATAGTAATTAGTTTCAATTTTTCTAACATTGTTTTAGTAATTTGTTGTAGGAGAAAACCAAAATCATTATACAAATATATTTTTTAAGTGCAAATTGGATCTATTCATCTAGGAGTTCCTGGTTCGACCACAGGTTGAGGTATTTTTTTGACGTTTTTTTTCATATTTTCATAAAATTTTGGAATGTATTCTAATATTAAGATATTATTAATTTTCGAATTTGAGTATTATAAATGGATGTTAATTTAATTGTGGGCTACAAAAAAGGTAGCTGCATTACCAGACATCGCAATATTGATAGTTTATAGCCAGTAGATTTATTTGTGACAAGTAAAACTTATATTTTCTTCCATTAGATCACTGATATTGTTTATTAATATTGTTGTTAACTAGATCTGTTTATTGCACGGAATTATTTACGATCATATTACCTTTGGTCAGTGATGTTTTTATATAATCGACGCCATTAACTGTGAACTTGTTCTTGAAACTCATAAGTACCTTACTGTTTCGACATAAAGTCTTCCACTTAGTTACAGCAAGTCTATAGCCAACTTTTGATACGTAAACGATACGGCAGTTCATGATTTCAGGAGGCAATGTTTGTAAATTATGTAGTGCTACATATGATAGTGTCTCTGGTAAGCTGTGACCCACTATTCTTACTGTAAAAGAAAATAAAAATAACATGAAAAATCTCAATAGCTTTATTTTACGTATTTATTATTTTCAAGTATAACTAATAATAACGAAAATTTAAACATTAGATTGTATATAAACAAAACAGAAATGACTTCTATCGTAGTGGATTAGTAATTTTCTTTCTCATAATTTAATGCAACTGGTGCAATTCCTTTGGCTGCCTACATGCCTATAAATCTAACTACGAATCCATTCATCTATCTATCCATGCAACTATTGAAGCAGTACTATAACAGTATTTAAAGGCAATCAAAACGTTACATTTTTCAGTCTAATAACACATAATAATCGCGATTGAAATGTATGGCACTACTACTAGCACAAGGTGTAATTAGGGCTTTTTTTTAGATTTTCTTTCAATTTATTTATCAATATACCGTGTAAAACAAGATGACTACTCTTCAACATAAAACAAGTTTAAAGAGCGTTCGATTTTAATAAATAACGGCTATATTTTTTCTCCATCTAAATAGTTACAAATTCACTGTTTTCAATTTTTGGAAAAAGATCCTATTATTATTATCAACGTATTTATTTATCGATATACAAATAAATTTCATAATCAATTGCGTTTAGAAAAAAAAAACCATTGCAAGGAAATGAAAACGGTGAGCTTGTAGCCACTTAGAAAGAGAAAAAATCTAGCCATTGTTGATTTAAATGAAATGATAATAAAACTCTTTTTTTGTGAAAGAGTAGTCATCCTTCATTTACACGCTAGATTAATGAATAAATCGAGAAAATGTCTATAAAATATGTATAATATACCCTATGTATTTAAAAGTATCATATACTTAAAAGATCTCGAGCACTAGTTATTTAATTTAAAAAAAAATTTTGCCATTCCTTCGGCGAAAGTTTGCAGCTTCACGGTAAGGTTAGGCTAGAAACAGAAGTACC